>WMED01003024.1:7672-22979 GCA_019650415.1 Pipa parva
GGACTGGGTGGGAGAGAGAGAAGTTGAGGAGATGAGAGAGAAGTTAGGGAGAAGAGATAGTGCACAGGCATTGCCTGCATTCTACCTGTCCTGTACATAAATCTCAGTGTGTGCAGAATCAGGATAACCGCTACTGCTGCAGGTTCAGATAGACTCAGAACTCACTGCCTGTTCTTTACATCATTGTGTAACAGCATTTATAGAATGGAATAATTATTAACATAAGCAGTCAGCTTGTATTTGTATTTGAGTTCAGTCCAGCTATGACAAATTGCACAGACTTATTTTCACATCTAGATTTTGTTCATATATATATATATATATATATATATACAGTATACAGTAAATATAATCACAGCAAGTAGCTATGAGCTTTCCCTTATTGCTGCACAACAAGGCAGATGTTTTAAATATGCAAGACTCATTGAAAGTGCACTAAATCATGAGGCTAGAGGATCTCTTTTAAAGCAAAAGGGAAAGGCAAACAATGACCTTAATACTCTGGGGTGCATTAGGGTGTGGAAGTAAAACAGCCCTAAACAATGGCACAACAAAGTAATTGTTATAATCTCCAGGGATACTGACCATGAAGTAAGCTGACCATGAAGTAAGCTGACCATGAAGGAGTCTAGTAAGTGGCTTCCCTACAACTGAACATGGGTTTTGTTGCAATGTGCTCGCAGGTAATAGCCACCAGAGTAACCCCTCCATGTGATGGCTACTGAAACAGGATGCCATAGCAGGAGTAATGGAGACTGCACTGATACAAGAACCTCAGTGGAGGCGGGAGACTGAAACAGACAGGAAAAGAAGACATTATTACTTACACGGCAAAAGAAGCTCAGTTGCAGAACTGATAAACTCTTAATATTACCATAGCTCCCAGACAGCCTCTGCAAGCTACCTTTTGCTTAGTCAAAGGGATAGTAAACCTAAGAATGTCTAAATGTAGTCAGTTGATCTGATTGGTCGATATTGTGTTCCCTGATAGTAGAGAAACCCCTAAACTGTATGGTTGGCTACAGGAGACATCTGAAGCAACATTAGAGGCATTATTTCATTCTTGCATTGCTTACCTGCAGCTGCCTGTAGATAGGAATACTTAAGTCAGAATCCTGTAACTATCAAGATCCATTTATTTCTCTCTCAGGCAACTGATAACACTCTTATGCATGTCCACGGCTTTTCTCGCTTTGACTACTGCAAAGCCCTTCTATCTTGCCTTCTAGCTTCCCATTCCAGTCCATTTTAAAATCTGCTGTCAGAATTCTCTCCCTCTCTCCCTACAAGGGACCAATTTTCTCCTAACATCTGCCTGCTCCATGGATCCCCATTAAAATATAAATTACCAGCAATGTCCTCTTTTTAATATCTAAAGCACTTCACTTAGTTACCCTCCCCCCATCTGTGTATGTAAGCCTCCCCCTAGTTTAGATTGTAAGCTCTGTGGGGCAGGGACCTCTATACTTTTGTTTCAGCAAAGGCCTGACATTTATAGTGATGTATGTTCAAGATTTTATACTTGTAATTTAGTTCACTTGTACTATGTTAAGCACTTTAAAATAGAAAAAGGTAGTGTGTGTCCAATTAGAATCTCTTAGTGCAAAGATACTCCTCTCATCCCCGTCACGATGTAGTGAATTCATTGATAAAGGGCCATTGGGCTCGAAACATGTCATGTACCTATAATGGAATAAATCCTATTTTTTGAAGGTATGTGCTTGTACTCCATATGCTGTTTCATATGTTAAGCACTTTCCCATGTCTGTATTATAATTTTATTGTTGAATTGCACAGCGCTGAATAACTTAGTGGTGCTTTATAAATAAAAATCTACTTAATACAAATATTTGGAGAGGTAAATACGATAATATCCATCCTCAACCCAAAAATCTTGACAGCCGAGCATCAGGAATGAATATGTGGCTGAATGTAGTTCCCCACAGAATTTCTGGGATGTGCAAGTACAATATGTTACAATTATGTCTAATAATTTAGAATATGGAAGTCCGCAAGTTATAGTGTGTTGGAATAATAGTTATTACTGTGCGCAACAACCACTTCAGTAAGTATTGCTTTTGTCTAGGGATATTGTCTTTGTTGATAAAGTTAGGATGTTTAAAAAAAACAAAAAACTCTGTGTAAAGAGGAAACAGTTTAGACTTTGCTTGCTGCAGAGAGAATGATATGTGCAGACATGTTTTCCTGTGTGCTGAGAAGTTATGCTTGTTCTGTTCATAGATAAATCTCCTTTTGCTGTTTCACTACTGGAGAATGATCTGGATAATCTGCTGCTAACATAGTGGCTAGAAAAAGCGGATGGAAATAGGAGCACATCTCAATTCTCTTTTACGGGTCAAAATAACAAGGAGTAATATGATGAAAGGACTGCAGTAGAATGCCATTGGAGGGGATGGGCATAGACAAATGTAAAACTTCAAACAAAAATTGAAAATTTCATAATGAAATTTAAATGCTTTGATTAAAACTTAGTTTGAAAATGTTTATCTTCCCACACCATGCTGTTCTGGCACCATTTTAGCTTTGCAGATATCTCCATATGCAGTTGAATCATCCATAAACTAAACTGGCACAGTTTGAAACAATTCTCTTGTGATTCCAGGAGTCCTACCAGGGATGAGCCATTTTTTACCATGAAGTTAGTCCTCGGGTTACGACGGTCTCGAGTTACGTCATTTCGTGGTTACGACGCTTTATACGAAGGCCTCATTCCAACTTACGTACATGCAACTACGTGCAGCGGCAGAATAATAGAGTCCAGTTCTGTACACTGTACCCAGTTACATGAGGAAAACGAGTCTCCTGCACGCTATAACACCCTATGGTGCGACTTACGTCGAAATTCAGTTTACGACGCCATGCAAGAACGGATCAATGTCATAAGTCGAGGACTACCTGTATTTTTTTCTTTATTTGAACCATTACAGGTAGTGGCATTTACATTTTTTGCCACTGTTCTGTGCTAGCACCCATACAAAACCATACAGTTGCAACCTGCTAAGACACCAACCCATACAATTTCCAGGCACTATAAAACAAATGGCAATTAAAACAGCCATTATAGGATCTGTTTACTAGATAAAATAAGGGCATAGTATAGTTCTGATAAGCTACAATCTATTAAAGCTTATTAGTAGCATTAAATGATAAAAGTGAGACCTCCTAAAGGCCTGCTGCCGATGGTCCCTGGTTAGGCTGGCTTACAATAAATCTAGATCTGCCACCGCCAGATAGACCTTCCAAAGATAGAGAATGATGGCCAAACAAAAACAAAACTAATGAGGTGCTACTATTGAATCTGCTGTAGACACTAATCATATATAGGGGATAACAATGTATACTAAGCAAGGAATAGCAATTATCTGACACAATGATTCATGGGGAACACACTAGTGCAGATGCTCAACTGATCACATAGAACATTAATGAATTTGTGTCATATGCATAATCCTAAATCTGCACATAGTTCAATAACTATGTTACAAGTTCAAAGAAAAATTAAAAAAGGGGTTGTAGCGCTTGAAAATGTAAACCAATAAATAGTTCCAAAAATAAAGTCCAAAATATGCAGCTTCTCTAAGTGGCGATGGTTCAACTTCCCACAAATGATGATTCAAGACAGAAATAATCTAGGAGAGAAGCGCTATGTGCACATTCTTTGCGCTTCTCTCCTAGATTATTTCTATGTTACAAGTTCACTTGCTTAGACAGATGTGCTGGATTGTATACAGCCTAACTGATGAATACATAATTATGCATATATTACTAAGCAAAACTAAAACAAAATGACTTGGTTGTTGTTCCACATTAAAACATATATAGAAGTTATTCTATAAAGTCCAAATTGTTACGTATAGGTGTGAATTCACCAGATAAAGACAGTGTCAATAGGTGTCTTCTGTCGCAGTCGTGTCTTTATAATGAGAATATTGTCGCAGTCGTGACTTTATTATAGGAAAATTGTCGCAATCTTAACATTAAAAAATTGTACAATGGGGAAATTGTAGCGGATTTGCTATGGGAATCCACTGCACCTTAGTGAATAATGATAGTCTCCACCATACAGGCATATTAAAATTGTTGGAGATTGCAATGAAAGTGTAAGAACAAGGAAAGCTTGATAGATATCTAAACTGTGGTTCCTTTAAACAGAGTTTACTCTTTGCTGAGTTTGTGTAACCATGACTCCATTCAGCCAGTTAAAGTTTAGGTCAGCTCAGGTAAGGGCCCTTATTCACCAATGTGCGAAGTGAGCCGCGTAGTGTTCGACTCACTTCGCACATTGGGTTATGCGCATGCTGATGTCCTGTGCGCGGACATCAGCACGCGCATTAAAGGGATTCCCTTCCCGGCGAGAGCACTCGAGTCTCCTCGCCGGGAGGGGAATCCCTTTAATGCGCATGCTGATGTCCGCGTGCAGGACATCAGCATGCGCATAACACAATGTGCGAAGTGAGTCGAACACTATGCGGCTCACTTCGCACATTTGTGAATAAGGGCCAAGGTGTTTGGTGTGTATAGGGGCAGGGAAAGCTACAGCAGAGCAGACAGAGATTGGTAACTCTCTGGAAATATTTGGAAGGTAGAAGATCTGTGAACCTGAGAAACAAACCTGAGAAGGAACCCTACAGGATCTTTTAGTGAGATAGTTCCCTGGTTAAAGAGTTTGGGCAGCTGATTTTATTGCAACCTTGGTGGATTCAGGGTTTCAGGACAAGTTTTATTGAAATAGGTAATCTGGCCAGATTTAGGTCCCACATCAGAATTGTCTGCCGACTTCAAATGGGTCCCCAGCACTTGTTGCACAGATCTGTTTTCAAACACTTCTAATCAGGAGAACAGAGCTGCAGAACTGCTATGCACAGTGGTGCTGGGGGCTCTCTTGGAGTCAATGACCCTGGACAATTGTCCATTTTGTGGGGTTTGATAAATGTGTCCCATAGCAGCAAGCTTTTATGTTCACCAAGGAGTGGGGAAAAAGTTAACATCAGTCAAGTCATTTATAAAGTAACCCCTAAAATCTGAGTAACATCAAATTTAAGGTGTAGTAGTAGAGGCCAAGAAAAACATCTCCTGGGAGGTGACAAACTGTGCAGAGTATTTGCTGTACATGATGCTGGTAATTAATAGCCAACTGAGCTTGTATTGATACAAATATGAGAATAAATACATGATAAATGTCTACCTTTCCACTAAATATTCATAATACGCACAGGGCTTTGTGTTGTTAGAAACATACATAGTAGCTTTTCGTTACAGGCAATGAAAAAAAAATTTTTAAATTTATATATATATATATATATATATATATATATATCCATAAATTATCTTCTCGAAATAAATATTTCACCTTTTTTATTATTATAATTTGTACCAAAGCAATTAAAAATATTGGGACCTTGATGTTTTTTATTGCTACAGCAAACCCCATGAGAATTTTAGCCATCAAGACTTTGCATGCCTGTTTATTTGTGGCAGTTTATTTTGGCTTCAGTAGGAGCCCTATGCTACTAAGTTATTCTCAAAATATATTAAACTAGAGCAAATAGTCTATGTCAAACCCAGCAGAAACAGAAGTCCCATAAATGAACTGATATTAGAAAATCTAAAAATTCTAAAAAAATTTGAGAAATTTGAAAAAGTAATGGAAGACTAAAGGTTCTAAGAACTAGTCTTGCATAGTCAAACTTAGATCAACCTAATCACTCACACCCAATTTGTATATTAAAGTGCACCTGTCACCTTAAAACTAATGCTAATTTAGGTTTTACTAATTAAATAAACATTTTTGTAAATATGTATCTATTTTAAAAAATGTACCTTTAAACAGCATTTCTCTCTGTCAACTGCGCAACGCATCATACACTCGTGTGCAAAAAAAAGAAAAATACGCTGAGCGGTCTTCTTGCGGCGTTGGAAGTCTCGCGTATCCTCCTCGGCACGGCCGTCGGGTATGCGCGCTGATGTCATTGCACGCACGCCGCAGCCGAGCGCTTTTTGAATCCAGGTGGTGTGATCTGCTGACAGGCTCCCTGGCTATATAAGGGAGCCTGTCAGAATATGCCAGCACCTGATTATAGGTTCCACTAGGAGGTCCCTGTGTTTTGTCTAGTGCCTTAGCCCGGTCCTAATCTTCCCTGTCACTTTGTTAAGTGCCTAGTTTGTGTGTTCATATTTGGGATGATACTTTTGTCATTGCTAACTCCTGCCATCTTGGGTCCTGCCTTGCTTCCTCTCTGGGTATATAGTCCTAGGGGCCGCGACCTGGGTTCCCTCCTCAGCAAAGTCCTAACCTCTTTGCGGGGGCTCTAGGTGAAAATTGGGGGTTCCTTAGACTCCGCACCCTAGGGTCTGTTTGCTATCTTGGTGTTTCAGCTGCTTCCTCCTTCTCCCAAGTAGTTCTACTACTCCAAGCATTACAGCCAGGGAGCAGAGAGTGATTGGGAGAAAGGCTGTCCCCTTTGGGGTGAGAGAATTCTGACAGCAGAGTTTAGAACAGACTGTAGCGGGAAGAAGTAGGAAAATGGAAGGCCAGATAGAAGAACATTGCAGTAGTCCAAGCGGGACAGGTCGAGAGCATGCATGAGGGTATTAGCAGTGGAGCGAGAGAGAAAAGGGCCGATCTTGGCAATGTTGTGAAGAAAAAATCGACAGGATTTAGCAGTGGAAGAGATGTGCTTAAAGAAGGAAAGAGCAGAGGAGTCAAAAGTCACTCCAAGACAACGTACAGAGGTTACAAGGTTGATAATCACACCATCAACTTGAATGGAAAAGGTAGGAACTGGTCCAGGTTTGGGTGGAACGATAATCAATTCTGTTTTAGCAAGATTTAATTTGAGCTGGTGCTTTGCCATCCACGAGAAGATTGCCAAGAGACAGCTGGAAATTTGAGACTGTAATTCAGGTGTTAGCACAGGAGTGGATAAGTAAATTTGGGTATCTTTGGCATACAAGTTATACTAGAGACCAAAGGAATTGATGATATCACCCAAGAAAAGATTGTAGAGGGAGAACAAGAGAGGGACAAGGACAGAGCCTTGGGGCACCCCCACCCTAAACGGGACAGGAGAAGAGGTGTCATTAGCATGGGAGACAAAAAAGGACCTATCAAAAAGATAGGAAGCCAGCCAAGACGCAGTTTGATTACGGACCCCAAGAGCATGGATAATTTGAATAAGAAGGGAGTGGTCAACAGTGTCAAATGCTGAAGATAGATCAAGGAGAATTAGAACAGAAAAGTGACACCTTGGCTTTGGCAACCTGGAGATCGTTTGCAAGCTTAGAACGAGCCGTCTCTGTAGAGTGCCCATACAACAGAAAATGATACAGCTGAATTTATTATTAATAACAGTGATTTTTGACTAGGAACTGAGCACAGAGACTTCAACCTCAGAATATGTCTGCATTCTTTCTTTGCATATAGATGGGTAGCCAGTTTAGTCAGTTGCAATTTGTGCTACAGAAAAAGTATTATGGTGATTTTCTACTGATAAACACACATGCAGAACCCCTGTCAATCAGTCAGCTTTAATCACTCATCTACAAGTGTGATTAAGAAAAGAAAAATAGCAGCTATTGCTCTAAACCAGGGGTCTGAAACCTATGGCTCTTGAGCCAGATGTGGCTCTTTTGATGGCTGCATCTGGCTCTTTGACAGTAATGAGCAGTGCTCACATGCAAGCACCGCTCGCTACAGTCTGCCGGCTAATCGCCAGCAAGCGCTGTAGAGACAAAATTCTCTCAGCGCTTTGGCTAGCAATCCGGAGCCGTTGAAGTCACCGCGCTTCTGGGTTGCTAGCCAATCCGGAGCCGCTGACATCACCTTCCTGGCTGCTAGCCAATCCGAAGTCGCTGACGTCACCGGCTCCGGATTCAAAAGGGCTGAGCAGAGTCGCACTATATAGCTCTCTCAGCCGAAAAAGTTGCAGACCCCTCCTCTAAACAATGACAACTGCAGGCAGTGTCCCCATCTATAGTTTATACTTTCCAGATTATCTTTTATTATGCATTGCAACAACATAACAATGTCACAGCCCCTACCACAAAAGCAGTGCTTTTCAGCCCTTTCCTTCCACTTACCCTGTTGCCCAGTGATGTGGGGGAAAATGTCTTATGATCAGACATAGGGGAGCAGAGATCAGTAATCTAATGGGCATCACCTACTTTACCCACAACCCTCTGGTGGCTCTGGGATAAGGGCCACTAAGTAAATAAAATATATCAATCCTTACCTACACATATGTTGGGGTAGGGCACTAAGTAAACTATTGTCCCCCTCAAACTAGAGCTGCTTTATCCCTTCTATGAACATCTTTATTATTTTATTTTAACTTTAAAGAAATGTCCAATTTTTCCTGCTATCAACACAGGTTTTTATTTTTTGCTGAACTGAAAAGAATAGAAATGAAATAACTCTTATATAGAGGAAAGATGAGCTTTGCATTTCCAGAGATATTTTTATCAATTCACATTGCCATATAGAAGCATCGTTAAGATTTGCTCCAAATCAGTAGTGTATGCTATTACTCATACAGGAGACCATTACTGCTGTCCTGGCTTTATACATTCATTTAAGAATCACATTATAGGTGAGAAGTCTTTACTAATACTTTGTCATCGATATGGGCTCATTGCATTAGCACAGTGACCCATATTTCAGTGCGTAAATGGCTGAGCTGGTGGGAAATTGCTCTTCCTGACAGTAGCAGTTTCTACACACTGGCCTTAAGTGCTGCTGAAGGTTTTGTGATAAATGTGCATGCTAAGGCCAGTGCGTATCTAGTTTATAAAATAATGTCAGGGGCAGCCTTTCTAATTGCTTTTTTGTTTGTTTGTTTTTTTGTTTTTTTTTTTGCAACTATGAAGCACAAAGCATAATAGGTGCAACTGGCTTGGCTGTAGAAAAAGCAGTTATGTAATTTATATACACACACAATTTGTAATATCATCTGCAAAATCACATTTTTTCATAGATAAACGTGTAAATTATAACCCTAATAATACAAAGTAGCACTAGAATTTCATGTACTGTGACTGTCCATAAACTATAACCTTATAAATAGCTTGTTCTGACAGTATATCTGTTTAGAACTTAAAGGAACAGTTTAGGCACCAACAGTTATTTGCAGTCCATTTGGCACTGTTAAATAAAAGTTAAATAAATGTTTTCTGTCATATAAATTATTTATTTCCACCCTTCACAATTTAGCACCAGTTTGTTACTGAAGCTGCTTCCCTCTCTCAGCCACTTCCTGTTCAGAGTTAAGGAATTGACTGACAGGCTGGATAATGCTAAATAACCAATCAGAACCTTTAAGCTGTCATCCACCTTTTTTTTGTTGTTTACCTCTGAAAGGTGTAGTTAACCCAGCAAAAGCAATTGTTAAAGAAAGGGCTGAAACATTCACTTTCTTTTTATATGGATTTGGTCACTCTGTCATGCTCAATATCAGCGCTTTCCTACTGACAGTATACACCATTAGCTGTAAGTACTGTAACTACCTATCGTAATTCATTAACTATGAATTTTGACCTTCCTGAGACACCGTTGTGTCAGTGACACAAGAATCCAACCAGGAAGTAAACACAGAAGGAGCTGTGTACTGCTACACAGATGGAATAATTAATACCTTTCCTCACATAAAACACTGACTAAGTATATTAGAAAAAAAATGTATTATGCATTTACAACACACATTACTTTTTATTAATCAGGCTGGACTGTTCCTTTAAAGAACTAATGGTCGTTATGCCTGGGGTAATTCTTATAGTGCAAGCTAATTATACTTTCCAAACTCCTCCTGCAGGACTGACTCTTGCTTTAAGTTCTTCATTTACTCTGTTCCAGCACTGTGATCCTCCTCACTTCCTGCTTCCTCTTCAACATCGCTCATTGAGCATGTGCAGAAGCAGATCGAACATGCACAAAAGAAATAAAACAGAGATGGTGAAGAGGAGGCATTGAACTTGAAGAGGTTTGCAAAGCTGGAACAGAAGAAATGAAGATCGTCTTTATCTTGAGAAGGAGTCAGCGTTGGAGTGAAGGAGGTGATCAGTAAGTATAATAAGCTGGCACTGTTAAGAATCACCCCTAGACATAATGGGCATTGATGGTTCATCTTTTTTGATAGAGTCACTTCTTCTAACTGCCACTGAGTAAACAATATTATAATGAACATATTACTCAATAAGATGGGCTTGGAAGAATTTGTCTAGTGATGGTAGGACAAGGTACTAAAGGCCAGCATGATGATTATGCAAGTTGAAAAGTGTAGGTTCGCTCAATCCCATGTAAAGAATGTCAAAATCAATGGGTGCTCGAATGTAGCCAAAAGCATCAGTTAATAGATGTTGATTGATGTTTTTCACACATACCATAGTTGTATTTGTTTCCACACTTTTGTATTAGACTTAGATGGATACACATTCATTTTACCCTATTGCTCTGATCACAAGCCTCTATTCACCCACTTACTATTATTGTGTTATTTAAATTGACCTCTTTATTTATTTATATAATTACTACTGTGTTTGATTTGATTTAATTTTACTGTTGCCAGACTTTCACTATTTACTTCCCCTTTAATTTGTTGACATGGATTATGTAAGCTGATCAACCTGTCTATTCATACCGAGCGCCGTTAGCTACCAAGTTTTATATGCATTGTTTAATTATTTTTGATTTATCTATAACAGGTTGTCACTCTCCCCACATATGTGCACCAGATCGCAGACCGGCACATATTGATTTTTATACTGTCTCTATAGACCAGCGTCACATCATGGCTTCCCTTTCTACTGCCTTGACACACATGGCTTGCCGTATATTGGTAGCTGGAGACCACCCAGCTATGACGCGGCTAATTAACATGCGGTTACTTCTGCATCACGTGTGGTTCTCAGCCCGGCTGATTGATGCAGCACTCCTCCAGCCGCTGCTACACAGTTTTCCACTTAGAATTTACAGGTGCAGGGGTCTGCAATCGGGATGCCAGCTGTGGGGTAAGTTTATACTATTTATACTGTGTCTCTAAGAGCACCTACACCTATGATTAAGCGCCCTAAGCGCGAAACGCGTTAGGGGGTGCTCTGCTTTTTATTCTATTATACAGCAACCTGTTTTTAAACCTATGGATTAAAGTTTTTTGTTTTTAACTTTGGGAGTGCCGATTTTTTCTATTAAATGATGATTATGCAGATTATGTTGGAAATCAATATTGTGACTATATTTTAAAGTCGATCTTCTGCAGATAACTTAAACCTCCATTGTAGGTGAAATATTTTAGGGGTTATTGGGGGTTCATTTACAGGGGTATGTGAAAAAGGGTAATAAATGATAGCACTGATTAATTGCTAATGCCCCTGGATGAGAGGAGAGGCTTTGGACATATTTGGAGTTTGCTAAAGTGTTTTAAATTCTGTTGTGTAAATTATCGTCTATAACAGTGATGCCCAATGTTTTTTGGCCTGGGGGGGGCCATACAAATTTGTGACACCCGTTTGACGGGCCGCTTCAAAGTCACAACAAATTTTAAAGTTACAACTGTGACAGTTTTACAAAGTCGTGACTGCTACAATATTCTCATTATCTGTTCTCAAATAAAGTCTCCCTTGTACCTCTGTGCCAGCTTGTTGTGTGAGGATCGCGAGGGACTGCTTGCATCTCTGCCCTCTTGTCTTTGGTGTGGGACTCAGTATAATGCGGCTATCTGCTCACCTCCAGGAAGTCTCCTGCCACTGGAGCTCCTGGGATATGCGACTTTATTCCAGTAAAGTCACATATCCCAGGAGCTCCGGCAGCAGGAGATTTCCAGGAGGTGGGAAGATAACTGCATTATACTCAGTTCCACACCAAAGACAAGCAGAACCAATGCGGGCTGGATAGCTATGCTTCGTGGGCCGGATATGGCTCGCGGGCCGTAGGATGTGCACCACTGGTCTATAAGTTTACAATGTACAGTTTATAAATGGATTGGCAGCTGACATAGAAACCATCTCCAGAGAGTTGTGGTTAATGTTTCCTATCTCAATTTACAAGGCATATACAGGGGTAAAAAGAACAGATTTAACCTGCACTGTACCAGTTTAAAACACTTTTCATTTAATCAATAAAAGAATTTGAGTTAACACAAAATGAATACATTATATTATAAATTCATAAATCTCAATTCCCTCAGCTCCTGGAACAGACAATTAAAGGATCACTACAGGTTATGTAATTTTATTAGGCAATAATAGTTACAACATTTATCAATTCCAGAGAAGCTCAGCATACAGGTGTGCATTTTACTGATGAAAAACACCTGCAACCATATTTTCAAGCAGTACAGGTTTATGTCAGTGAATAAAGGCTGGTGTGAGTTAGTTTACCACCACAGCAAATTGCCTCTTGATGACATTAACATTTCTGCTATAAAGAGAGATAAACAGTGATATGTGGTGAGATTATACTAGTGTGTTGGTTATGAATGAGCAGGCAAACTATCCACTATGGAAGCAAACATAGAGCTAGAACTTTATTTTTCTGAATTAAAGTAAAACATTTTTTGCAGTATTAATCTGCTTTATTAAACAGTGTTCATTGCTTCAATTCACAAAAACATATCTTTGTTGTGATGCTTTGGATCATTGTCCTGCTGTTTAATACTATTTAATACTACAGGGGATGGCATGAAAGGATTGGTACACTTTCTGATTCATTATTCCCAGGATGCCAAAGTCAGAGCCATACCATTACATATCTCCTCTAAAGCAGCCCCCAACTATTATTTATTTCCTCCAAAGCTGTCTAATAAAATTACATATCTCCCCCAATGCAGACCCTTACTACTATATACAGTATTTCTGCCAAAGCAGCCTAATACCATTACACATCTCCCACAAAGTAGCCCCATAGCATTATATATCTCCTGCCGAGCAATCTAATACCATTACTTTTCTACCTTAAAGCATCCCCCTACCATTACTTTTCCTTCAACTAAACAGCAACATACGATTACACCTAAAACAAAAACAAAGTGACCACTCCCCTTCTTGTGTCTATTGCTTATTGTTTTTCTAAATTAGTGAATATTAAAATCTTGGAGAATGTTTGAGCCTGGATCAAATCTTATACTTTCCTAACAGATAACTAATCCCACCCCATTTATCTATCCTTATTCCTCTCTCTAATTTCTGTGGCACCCTAAGGCCTCCAAAGATAGTTAGCTGGGGCATATTCATCAAAGTGCAAATTCAGCAAATTTGCACCCCCTTTGATTGGACAGTGGAGAGATGCCTACAAATGACTGTCTGGCTGGGTGGGTCCCCCTGGTTCACTTAGTTGGTAGTGAGTTTAAGGGGGTAATTCACTATCCTCCGAAGTGAGGTGCGTAGTCTTTGCCTCACTTCTGATTGACTAAGATGCGCTCGCTGATGTCCTGCACGCAGGCATCAGCGAGTGCATTAAAGGGATTCCAGTCTCGGCGAGGCAACTCATGCTCTTAAGATCTACCATCTTTTCCTAATGTTTTACTGGGTGGGTTGAGACTATACTCTACTACCAATAAGGGCTACACATTCCTTCAAGACACTCCCCTGCCCCAATGTTTAAGTATAGAGCCTTGAAAGGAAAAAAAATCTAACTTCACACAATGTAACAAGCCCTAGACATGGGAAGAACTTCTTATAATAGTGACTATGTAAGAAACTACACCAGAAAAGATATTCTGCCATGTCCTATTATTTATTCTTGGTTTACAATAGGCTTTTCACTCTGGGTGGATTATCATATTCACATTTATTTCTTATTATCCCTTTAATACAATAATATATATATAAGCTCATTTTAGGTGACACATAACATGTATCTGTCTGTTTGTCTGTTTGCCATTTTGTCTATCTGCCTGTCTATTATTATGTAAATCTGTCTGTATGTCAATCAATCAGTATCTATTACTCATTAAGAGCATTAACTTTATCCTATTATAATGCTAAACCCTGAAGTGTGAAGATTTTTATCAAATTGATATCGTCATGGAGACATCACCAGCTGTCACTGGTTTGTAATCTTAATAACAAAGCTCCATCCATTAGACACACATATTTTTTTTTTATGTTTGTAAGATAGAAGGTTCCCCTTACCATTTAACCAAGTCTACTAGGTGGAGCTCTTCTTTTAAGACTGATGGTGACAGCATCCCTATGACATCATGATAATAATTATCAAGTTGTAGTTCTCAACTTTTTGTATAAGAATTGGGTCTATCTTCTTGATCAGCACTTCACAGCACCATCAGCTTTCTCATGTACAGAGCTGAAAGCAGCAAACAGTAAACTTTTTTGTCTAATTTTCATAAGACTCTAGAGTTGTTGAAATATTGGTGCCTGTTCATTGTATACTGTGCAGTAAGGTTCCCCTGCTCTTTACATCATACCAGTATGCAGACAAATTGTCTATGTCCCTAGAAATAAAAGGCTGTTTCCTATATTCCATCTCACTACACAATGACTCACATGTCTCTTGTCACACTACAGGAGGGGACAGGAAATCAGACAGATGCTTACTGAAAATAATTAGTATTTTAATTGATGTTACATGAGGATAATACTTGCTAATTGCACTTTGAACATTGTATAAAGGTTTTGCTCAATGTCGACCATTCTAGCACGCTCTTCAACATGGTGGAGCCCACTTCCCATTTACTGTCAGATCTGTTTATTATACTATAGTTATATATATTATTCTAGCATTATAAGAAAAATAATTATAAAAATGTATTTGTCACAAAATTTTTTCGTTACAAAATATTAAGGATACATTTATGGTGTATTTATAATTTTCTAGTGCCTTTTGAAATGGAATTTTTATGATGATATGCTATTTAGCTGTTAGTTGCCCCAGCAGATACAAGCAGCTCTTCTGCTTTTATACAGTGATATAAGCCTGAGCATGCTCACGATGTGTTTGCAGGATCCGGGTGCCTCTCATTTTCCAGTGATTTGATGTTTCTGTTTATAGATATTATATATGCAAATTACCTAAATAACGCAGGTTCTAAAAATACCTGCAAACATATCCTCCTGGTCCCCCCACCTACATACACATTGCATGTATTATTTTCTTACTGATTGGTTGAAATTTTCTACCCTTTAAAACTGAATACAGTGTTTTGTGAATACAGCGCTGCACTGAGGTGCTGAGGCCTACCAGGAAACAAGAGATCAGGGGCCCCTCAGGAAACAAGAGAGCAGGGGCACACTAGGATACAAGAGATTGGGGGCCCACCAGGTAGCAAGACAGCAGGGG
>WMED01003025.1:0-22978 GCA_019650415.1 Pipa parva
AAAAAAAAAGAAATCTTAATCCAAAAGCAAAAGCACAAAACACAATCAAATCACTCAGAACCAAATCCAATACCCAAACCAAAACACAACAGTCTGAGCACATCCCTATGTATAAAATGTATGTATCCAGTGAAGCTGGTTCCTAGCGGATATTAATGTATGCTGTCATTTTCATTTTAAATAATCCTTTTTCATTTTATATATCCCTAGAGGGCATTGTACTGTTAAGGGGGCTGCAGAAAAGGTACTTTTTTTCTGTTTTTACAAGATAATTGATAGTAGGCATCATAGCAATAAGTTCACCAGGCTGCACTAATAAAAGCAATGCTTTATTTACACCCCCGTTTCCATAGCATTTCTGTTACAAAGCTAGCCATATCTGTGTCATAAAGAGAGACAGGTTATCCCCTGTGCAAAACACAAAAAGTAATATAAATTAAAGAATTTAATTTTTCATGATAATCAACTAAATGATATCGTTTTAAGGTGCAAACCAAACTGTTATCTCTGATGATACTTTTTCTTTAACTTATCATCATAAAAAAAAATCGCTATTATCATAAAATTATCATAAGACAAAATAATAAAATTCTATCTCCATCCCACTTCTAAATGAAATCGAAGTTAGCCAAGAGATATTAGAAATGAATATTAATATTTACAGAGTAGACCCTCCTCACAATGTTTAATCTTTAATCTTATTTGACTTTTCTGCCCCAAAGGAAAACTGAATGAATTTTCCCTTTGGTTTGTGTCTAAAGAAATAATCTGCCTGGATGGTTTACTACTTATAAACATAAGCTCAGATGCACACCACTTCTTTGTATAGAACCCAAAGCAGTAGGTATGTGAACAAATGACTCCATATACTGTAGCATGGGTATTTTATATGTATCTATGTTGAAATGGATAATCTTGTAACCTTACACTATATGAATATCTTAATATCTATCTTAATATATTTAGATACGGTATGTTGAAATGTATTTACACCCCACTCCATTGCTTTTTGCTGCAAATGCAACAACATTTTGAGTATTTTTTTATATATCTAAGTGAAAATTCATCAAGTTCACAATTAGCAAGGTAGGGAAAACAGCAGAAACGGTATTGCACCATGTCAATAAATCCACTTGGTAGCACACTACCATTTCTACTCTTTTCCCTACCTTGCTAATTGTGGATTTTGTTTGGTACATTGATGGAAGTACCTTGGGAAACAGCGACTATTTCCAAGTAAGGAAAGTTCATTCACCATTCCTGGGGAATATTGATTGATGTGAAAATTCAGCAAGTTGTACTGGCACGAATATACGGACTTGACATCACCAAATTAAAGTGGCAAATTGGGGGCTTACTGTTACTATTCTACCAACATTTCAATCAAAAGGTACACCACTGCTACTAAATGTTAGAAGAATGCATTCAAGAACTGCAGCAATACGCTGTTTAATTAATATGCAAAACTGACTTTGCTACAATACAGGGGAATTGCTACGTAGTATTGTGAATTCACTTCTGGGGTGAAGTTTACTTGTTGAACAAATATGCCCTATATCTTGATTGATAAGTTATATAAAACAATCTGTGTACCTTCAGTATATTAATTAGTAAGAGTATTTAATAAGTGAGTTACTCTGTTGATAGAATATTACATATCACATATTTAAGGATAGACAAATATTGAAAAAAAAATGGTTGCAGGTAGCAGATAATTTTTTTTTTCCTATCTCTTCTTATCATCTTTACTTTACAGGCATTTTGTATTTAAATTAATTAGTATTTTCTGGAGATTATCTCTGCCTCAAGCCAAAGTAACAAATGTGGACTTCATCCCAATACATGGGTATAACACTAGGTTTACTGGTCCAGCTGTGGTAATAATAGCAGAGATTGGCTTTGTGCGAGAGAGTCTTAGATCTATAGTAAAATATTTGTTGAAATGGATACTATTCCCTTTAAATGAATATGCATAAAATATCTGTTTATGCTGTGTTGGTAACTGAAATAGTTGATAAATGTAACAAACATTTTGAAAATGTATTTTTGTAACTGTTCCATTTAACATTTTATCACTGATTCTTCTGGATGTTCCTTGCATCTGCAGCTGATTGAAGGCAAAATCCAATCAGATGCAAACGAATAGACTCTGTGGTGTCAAATTGACTGTACTAACTGGTGAAAAATTAGATTTTTCTTGAAGAGGTTACAGTAGGAATGTATAACTGTATTATCAATATAAACCATTTTGCACTGAAAACTAGGAACTGTCAAAGTTAACTTCAGTTCCCATAAACATGTATTATGAACCTTGATCATAACACGGATTTAATGTTCTTTTAACATTCACTGAAACTTACAGTAAGATAAAAGATAATTGAGAAAAAAAACACACTTATTTAACTAATGCTACGTAAAAAGATAGTAAAATGGATGCATTTGTTTACACCAAACAATAACTGTACTGATGTATGTATTTTCAGTCACCCTTGTACAATACAAAGCAGGTACTTGTACAATGGAAGATAACTTACCTTGGGGAGGCACTTTCAAGTCCCTTTTTAATTGACAGACAGTACCACTGTCTCATCAGCTAACACAAGCTAGGGAACCCTCTCTACTTCAACCACCAAGTGGAACACATGACAGAACACAGATTAGAGCTCCATTTTTCACATGAGCACATCAGAAGCTAAACTCAAGTTCTACAAAATACTTCGGAACCACTGCTCTTGGATGAACATCACAGTATGTGTAGCAATAAAATCGACTTAAACTTCACCTTATTTACTTACATTGTATCATAATTTATAAGGCTGGAAACAAAGATACAAGTCCACCTAGTTCAGCCTATTATCCTTCAGTTTTGCAATGTTGATCCAGAGGAAGGCAAAAAAACCCATGAAGCAAGAGACAATTTTCCTCATATTAGGGAAAAAAATCCTTCCCAACTCCAAATGCGGCAATCAGAATATTTCCCTGGATCAAGATCCCTCCACCAGGTATTTAGTATTCCTGAAAAGGAATACATAATACTACAACAAAGAACATAGGTTAGAATGAAACTACATGGCATAAATAACAGTGTAAGTAGAAAGTAAGCACATATAACATTTAGAATTACTATGGAATATTTTTGGAATTGATTTGTACAAGTCAGCGATGTTATGTATACAGTTTTGAGTTATAAATCCAATTGGTGTGCACGGACCCAATATAGGAAATGTATCATAAATACGGTTAGTGGGGGGGTTAGTTAATGAAAAAGTGTCAAAATCTCAATTAAATGGCAAGTTTATGGCAACAACTCAGTTACAAAGCCAGGAGACCAGTAAACTCTTGAATAAAATGCAGGTTTTCTTTGGTTTCAATATTTTTATCCTGTAAAAGTAGGTGGGGGCTAAAGTCATGAGAGGAAGTCCATATGCCACCTTTTCCTTACCCCTCCCCCCTTTTTTTTTAGAGAAATAACATCAAAAGGATTATGGCAGATTAAGATGGAGGAGGTATGGATTTGCAGATGAAGTTCCTTTTAAAGAACTTCTTTGTGAAAAAAGAAAAGATTGATGACTTTGCCTTGGTACAATAACATACAAGTAATATTGATTAACCATTTGTAATCAGATCTGGATCTGATCTCAAAAAAGTAATGGGTAGAAGGCCCTTAGGTAGGGCTGGTCCCTTTTTTTTTCATGAAAAATTCATAGCTAACATATAAATCTTAATATACCTTTAACAAAAAATTACTAAGGTAAATGCTCCCTTTAATGTTTTCTTACACAGTTATCTTAGGTTTACTCTAACTAAAGGATGATCAGCCATTGTTTTTACCAATTTTTTAGTTGTTTATGTGGATTTCATTGCATCTCTCTCTTCTGTTTATTCTCTCTTACTGGGCAGGACTTAATTCTAATTCAATAATTTAAATTCCTTGCCTTAGACTAATTTGTGTAAGAGTCATCTATGCTCAGTATACAACTAACATCCCATCAGCTGCCTCTCCCTCTAAGTATACTCTATTTTCTTTTCTTATAAGAGAATATTTGGCAAGATCAGTTCATATCTGATCCACTCTTTCCTAACTCTGGTACAATATTATGTGGAATAATAAAAAAAAATGGAAAAAAAAAACCGAGATACAGATCTCTTTCTGATGACTTCCATAAAGCTGTACTTTTTGACATTGTCACTTTCAAATGACATATGGTGTGTTTAAAGCATATGTATTGAATTTTACTGCTCTTGTCAAAAAATGAAAAATAGAATATCTGTTCTGTTAAATCCAAATATGAAATTGAATTGTTCATTTTACTTTAAAGGAGTTCAGAGCACCAAGTGGAGGAATAGCGGAGGCAGTCAGCAGTGACTAGATAGTAGGAGCCATTAGAGGAGTTCAGCTGCTATGGAATTAATATAGAGAGTCTTGAAAGCATATGCAAAAGAAGAAAGAATTGCAATATCTGGGAAAACTATGTGCGTAGTAAAACCTAAAATAAATAAATAGATTTGATACAGGTGAGATCCCTACTCTTATACTTCCATGTAACTGAACTGTTTTGGTTTAAATAAGCCTGTTTATTGTGATATGCGGTATTTTGATGAAGAGTGCCTATTTATTGTTTACACTCTGTAAGCTGAAGAAAAGCCTTTTTAAGTTTAGCTGCGGAAAAGCTGTGTTATTCCTTTTTGTTGTTTACACCAGTGAAGATTAATAAACTGGACTGCTATTTTTGTTTTTCTTTTAGCCAAGTGTGCCTGTTTTTTTCTCATAGCCTGCAGATCCTGATCCACAATTTATAAAATATATTAAATATCATTTATTACTTGTACTCTCACATTATAGCCAGCTTCAGACCCCTTCCACCATTCTGCCCCCTGCTGGAGACATCTGCAC
Source organism: Pipa parva (assembly GCA_019650415.1). NCBI lineage: Eukaryota > Metazoa > Chordata > Amphibia > Anura > Pipidae > Pipa > Pipa parva. Next base: position 4,895 of record WMED01003025.1, read on the forward strand.
ACATGTTGTCTTGTGCTTTTTGTTGCCATGAGGGTCAGATATACATATACCTCAAATATGTATACCTTAAAGTGACACTAAGCCATTAAAAATGCTTTCTATTTATTGTCCAGTATTTAGTAAAGGTGTTATAATTACAGGTTTAGGTTATCAATTTTTCAGAATAATCATAACAAAAAAAAAAAAGCACTTGGTTAAAGGCTGTCAGAAAATCCTAGCCCTTCCTCCTTTTACCACTGTGAAATCTGTTACTTGTTTGCAAATTTTAAATTGCTAATCACCTTGTGACTCTGAACTGTGTTAGGCTTCTTTTCTCCAGTTTTTAAGTCTCATAGCTGCCTAGCATTAAGTTTCCTGAATCAAGTGAAAGTAAATTGTAATTGGTTTCAGGAGGGGGTGCATGCTCAGTTAGTGAATTTTGCCCAAGTTGACTAATGAGTGAGGAGAGGCTAGGATTAGCTAAAAAAACTCTTCTCCATGTTTTTGTTTTTATTTCTATAGCTATGACTATCCTGCAAGCCTAAACCTGTCATTTTAACACTTTTTGTACTTAATACTAGGGGGCCAATAAATAGAAAGCTGTTTTTTACAAGCTTATTGTGACATGTCCCTTTAAATATAATCTAAAATATAAATACAATAAATTGTAAAGCAATAATAAAATGAAAACAGGTGAAATATTTCCTTAAAATGCAGTAAATAAATCAAACTAAGTACATCATTATTGGTTAGCTCTGTAACTTCTACAATTTGCATATTTTCAACTGTTTGCTTGCTATTCTACAGTATTTTGTAATATGTACATAAATTTGTGAAGCAAAAGCAGGTCATATGAGTACTCCATTATCAGATTTATTTTTGACATGGTCTTCAGGTGAGTGATATTTTAAAGCTGAAATTAAATGGATTTCTTGAAGGATGCTCAAGTATCGTTAATTGGATCTAGCCTCAAAGAAAACCAACATCAGAAAAAAATATATATTTATAATTAAATGTCACAGCCAGGTTTCAGAAAATTAAAGTTATATCTACTGCAGAACACACACAACACATTTTTCCAGAATAATTTTTTAAGGATTCTAAAATATAACCAGCCAAAATGCAAACTAATTAGTTGTTACAAATATTAGAAAACTTGTTATTGGATAAGAGACTTTAATGCATCATTTGAGTTTTCCTTGATACTTCATATATTTTTCTTTGTAAGGGCAATGACAGACAATTTTAAATGTTCCAAACCCTCAAAAAATGAAAGTAAGCCATGCCCTATTGATTTAAATTGGGACTATGATTGATGAAGTCAGTTCTTGTCCCTCAAGGCACTCAAAATCGAAAAAATGACATGATCAGTTCGCGGTAGAATACATAATATAGAAACATGGACACATAAGGAAACAAAAGGGGTTATTCACTAAAGTCTGCATTGTTGCATATAGGTGCGAATTTGCCAGATAAAGACAGTTGCAATAGGCTGCTATTGTCGCAGTCACGTCTTTATAATGAGAACATTGTTGCAGTCGCAACTTTATTATGGGAAAATTGTCGAAATCTTAACTTTAAAAATTTGTTTTAAAACAATAGTACCTTCATATGTTTGCAATTGTGTTTTCTGTTAAACTGACCAAATTAACTTTGCATTCCTGAACAACATTACACAGAATGCAGCAAATAAAAGGATGTTTTGGGTATTCAGTTAAGAGACAACTTAACAATTCATACAAAGCTTCTGACAGTCCTGATACTGCGTATAGCTAAGGCTCCCAATTTTTCCTGTTTTAAAACTGTATAAAAGTGACAACCTTTTGGGCTGAGAGAGCCATGTACCTACGGCTCTGCTCAGTCCTTTTGAATACGGAGCCAATGACGTATTATGTGACGTCAGTGGCTTTGGATTGGCTAGCAACCTGGAAGCGTAGTGATGTCAGCGGCTCCGGATTGGTTAGCAACCCAGAAGCTGGTGACGTCAGCTGCTCTGGATTGGCTAGCAAGCCAGAAGTGCTGGGAGACCTTTGTCTCTACAGCACTTGCCGGCGATTAGCAGGCAGACTGTAACGAGCGGTGCTTGCATGTGAACACCACTTGCTACAGTCAAAGAGCCAGACGTGGCCATCAAAAGAGCCTCATCTGGCTGAAGAGCCATAGGTTGCCAACCATTTAACATATATTGCTACTACTATCTAGTGATGGAACCTGAAGCTGCTAAATAATAATGTATTATCCAGGCAGCTTGTGTGTTTATATAGCTGTAAAGTGCTCTGACAATGCTATCCTATATCAAATAAACAATAGCTAAGCTGCAGTGCTAATAAGAAATTAGTTTAAATGTACATTGCATGGCTGCACAATAAGATATGGGATTTGCCTTATGTATTTTGGTTCAAAGCCCTGCAGAAGGGGAGGTAATGTAATATGTTTTCTTCTAAATGAATGAAACTTGAATGAACATAAAAGCACTATCTATTGTTACAAACTGGATCAGGAATATACCAAAAAATTAGTAATAAAGACAAAAAAGGAACTTATTAGCAAAGCAGATTTTTGACATTTCTTCACCAGACAGTGAATTAGCTCATGTGTTATTATTGATAGTTCAATTTCAAGGAAAAATAAATAAGAACATTGAGGTTACACCTGTTGTCGTACATAATTATCATAAACAATAGTTTAACGTCAGCATATAGATCACTTTATGTATGAAGGCATTTTCATGTAGCTTGTGTGATGTGGTGTCCCACTGTGATTGTCTCAAAGTAAACAATTAACACACTGTTTGATTTAATCAATAAGTAATCAGTTTAGAAAACGGTCTGGATAGAAATGTAAATTCAATTTATGCATAAAATAAACAGGCGCACAAAAATATAAACTTTTACCCTGCAGGGAAGCAGGAGACTATACAGTAAATGTTTTTCAATATTTTGATCCTTATGACCTCCATGGCTTAGTCAGGGGTTCAGGGTGCTATGAATTAAAGTAAATCTGGAGAATTGTCTTTTATCACAACCAATCTATTTCTCTTAATTCACTGTCACTACTGGTGCTGGTATTAAATAACTAAGCAAGTAAAACATTACACAAATAAAACCTTCTTAATGCATTGATTTAACTGTGGCCTCATACATACGCTACATATATAACCTTGGATCATACCTGACTTTGAATCACTGTATTGGCTGTCTGGTGGTGTAAGCACAGGATTCTCTCATCCATATTTGTTGTCCATTATTCCTAGAGAGCCTTTATTATCTCTCTCTTCCTGAACTTATTTTTGTTGAAGTTACACATGTTGTGTGTACCTGGTGTTACTTCACCAAATCACATAGCTAAAACAAGCATCTTTCTCCATAAAGAAATACCCTTAAACATGCAGTAGTAAGTTCTTAAAAAGGTTTGCGAGACTGTACAAATGGATTAAGAATGAAATGACTAATGATATTCTAAACATTCCGTTTCATTATTTCAATAATAAAGGAATATAGGTTATGAGCATTGTGTATAACAGAGTATTGGTGGGCTAGCAACAGTTGTCTTATCATCAAAGACTACAGGGTTGCGTGTCTTTAAGGAAATTACATTTTTGACCTTAACATATCAAACAGACTTTAACGTCTAAAGAAACAAGTAATGATAGTGTTAAAATACTGACAGTGATAACATTATCTAGTAGGGGTGGGGGGGATACCCATGATCCACTAAACAAATAAAACTTCTTGATTTTTTTATATTTTACCTAAGAAATACTACAGAGAATATTAACCTAAACAACACTCTTTTATATTGTACGTCACATCTACATTCCAGTCCAGGTGAATAATGAACTGTTGATTACTACTTTCTGCGCACAATCTGTCAGTAAGTGCTCTGCCAAAATTCTTGTGAATCAATACATCATGCATTAATATTTATATTTCACATCTGTTGCAACACCACTGCTTAACATTTTATTCACTTGTTCATAAAAGGCAAGTCAATTCTTGACAATTCTGTCTCTTATTAAATCATGTTGGCCGACACAGGTGATATCCTCCAAAATGTTTTCCTAAATACAATCTCTTAACACTCTAGATGTCTTGTCCATTATATAACTGTCATACATGCTGTTTATGTCTGTAGTTTGTGGATGAGACTGAATTATAATTTCGGCACAGACTTTTGCTTTCAGCACCATACCAGGATGATTGGACGAAGATTAAAAACAAATGTTTATTAATAATGGGCAGCATTATATAAGGAATGCTGCAGATGTCCAGAGCAAAAGAAGTCAGAGGTCTACTCTTCATGAAGACTAACTCATTTATTTCAATGTGGTGCACCTCATTAGAATAAATATTTTAATTCCTATGCACCGTATTCCATTACCACGCTATTGATCTAGAAATGAGTGTTACAAATTCAAGTAGACCCAACATTGCAAATCTGACGCAGGTTCATATTTCGACAGATAAGGCCAAAATATATACAAAACTATATGAACTGAATATGAAACACATTTACAATTTCGCTCAGATTTTCTATGAACAAAACTGAATTGTGAAAGATGTGAATAGACACTTGGTTAAAAATAATATCACCATCTACACCATGTGGCTGTGGCACCCATTTTTGTATTGTACGGAACCAGTATGTCGAATTTTGTTGGACAAATTTAGGGGCTCCCAACAGTAGGAAAAAACTGTGCTTTTCAGGTCAAACCAGGCATAGCTTAGAGATAGGCAGACAAATCAAATAACATTTGCAAAAAAGAAATCAGACAGGCAAAAACAAGAAGGATAAAGACAAATTGCTACGTAAAGAAAGCAAGAAAAGTCAACAAAAGATTTTTGAAAAAAATAACTGGTAAAAATATTAGGTCTAAGCATGCAGGTCCCCTTAAAAAATGATAACTTTGCATTGGTCCCTTAAAAACGGGGAAAAGTGCAGCTTATTTAATACCTTTTTCAGCTCTGTGTATACAAAATTGAAAATAATGGGGGATGCACAGTGGGAAAACTGCAGCTCCAGATGGGATAGAGCGCTTAAGTGTGGATTTCATCAAAAAAAGGTAAATTAAACGTAAATAAGGCACCAAAGCCAGATGATTTACACTCAAATATGTTAAGTTCAGTTATTTCTAAACCTACCCCCTTAATTTTAAAAGTTCTCTAAAGTCTGGCAGTGTGCCAATGGACTGGAATATTAAAAAAAGTATCCAAGTTTTCCCCAAGTAACTATAGACCTGTAAGTCTTACTTCTTATGTAGGTATATTCCTTGGGGGTTGTTAAGGGATCATATACAGGAATATGTGACAGACAAATGTGTTATCTGTGATGGATTTATGAAAGACTGAAATTGAATCCCCTTTTAATAGGAGATTAGTAGAAACTTGGGTAGAGAAGTGGCTTCAGATATACAAACATTTGTATAATAATGTTAAAGTTATGCACTCAGGAACTAAAAATTTGCAAGGATCATATATCTTGGGGTGGGGAATTAATTGGAACTATGATCAGTGAATACTGGTGGACCATAGACTGAATAATAGCATGCAATGCCAATCTGCAGCCTCTAAATCTAATAGGGTACTTACTTGTAGCAAGCCAGGGATTTATTCAAGAGAAAGGGATGTCATTTTGCCCCTGTAGAATTTTCTGGTAAGGCCTCACGTTGAAAATTCAATCCAGTTCTGAACTCCATTATTCAAAAAGGATGTCATATAGCTGGAAACGGGCAACAAAAATGATATTGGGAATGGAGTACCCCAGTTATGAGGAGAAACTTAAAGTGCACCTGTCACAAAAAAATGACATTGTTTAGTCTAGCATAGCATGCTAGACTAAACAACTTTGTCATTTAAATAAATTTAAAAATACTTACCTTTTAAAAGTTATCCCTCAGTGACTTTGCCTCTCAAACCGACTTTCTGCTAGAAGCCTAGCAGAAAGTCAGCTTGAGAGGGCTTCATGATGCAATCACGTGATCGTGCGCACCTCTATGCTGTGGAGCTCAAAGCATATGCACTTTGAGCCTCCCCAGCCAGTAACGCTGACAGCTTCCACAGTAACTGACTGGGGAATCAGTGTTACTGGCTGGGGAGACTCAAAGCGCATATGCTTTGAGCTCACTTGTAGGATCATGGTCACGTAACTGTGAATGAAACTTATTATACCCATATCTATATAAGTTATATCTATAACTTATCCTTCTAAGTAATATTCTGATAAGCTGTTTACTTTGAAGGCAATACAAAAGGCATGCGGGCATCCTCTGAGGATGGAAGAAAAACAGATTTAATCTCCAGCTGTGATACGAGTTATTTACTGGTAGGGCTTTAAAACTGTGAACTAATCATCTACAGGACCTGGTTCTAGCAAAATCTCTGGAGTGATTCAAAAAGTCTTGGATGGTTATTTAAAGAAACACAGCATCAAGGGTTAATTAAATCAATAGTATTTTGTATCAAAATATAGTGACCATGTGACAACATGAACTAGGTACGTATGGTGTGACATTGAAAGGGATGTAAAAAACACTGTAAATTAGGCAACTATAATACGATGACAATTGGGATGACCAAAAATATGACAAACTTTCATTTATAAAAATGAAAAGATCACATCACTTCATTTTATTTGGTTGAATATGCATCATTATGTCTCTGCTACTGACTGCCAACTCGCACATTGCTTTGGATAACATCTAATGCTGTTTGCCTCTTTGACTGTGGGAGTATTTTGTTTAGTGAACAAGGAGAAGGTAATTTTCATCACTTGGAATGTATGACACAAATGTTCTCTGCTTATCGAATTTAGACTTTGATGAATAATCCCCTACAGCTCAGGCCAAGGTAGACAAAAGGAAACAAGTGGCAAATCAAACTGAGCAACAATTTCTCATGTGCCAACAAATCAGCTGGTTTCTCCTTGGCATTGTTATAAGACAATGTAGATATACCTAACTCTACACTTTCTGGTTAATTTTAATTCAGACTTAAGCACCTTTCTTGCTAATAGGATGTATCATAAGCAGCACTGTTATAGCACTGCTTGTGTCCGCTGGCTCTTTCTCTGTAGAGCTGGTAGTGCTGGGTTGTTTGCCAACCCAGTCAATCCCAGCTGGCTGACATCAGCAATGATGTAATTGATGGGACTTTCAAATTGGGAGTATTGCATAGAAACAACCATAGATCCTTGACAAGTGTAGCAGCAGCCAAATAATCTTTAGCTCCTCAAGAGACATAGTAGTGCTGTGGAAACCCCATGACCCATGAAAGGATGGTTGTTATCACCAATCTTAGGAACTGCAGAGTTACCTATGGCTCATATATATTCACAAAGCATGTTTTTTGTTTTGGTGCTTAAACCCAGAATTAATTGCTTTTCTGGGACTCCTTACCGCTCTCTCTAACAAACCACCTACACCTGTGTCTGAAATGTTAAAAATGAGGCAAGAGTATATTCTACTACCCAAGTATGAGATCCAAAACTTGCATGCTACAGAATCCCATTGAATAAAAATTAATGTTAATGTAAACCAAAATCTGCCCTACATTTGTCAGTGCCTACTTATTTCTTCACCATACAGTACTACTCCCCACACTTGCATATCAACATGACACATAAATTGTAAAGAGAGGCTGAAAACTCACTGTAAAGTGGCTAAATACTTAGTAAGAAGGCTTGAGAAATACATTTGGATGGGTCTTTTTCCTTAAGAAAAGTTACAGACTATCTGATAAGGATTATAGACACATCTGAGAAAACTTTTTCATTTTTAACACTGCTTAGCTGTTGGGGTGGATGAGCTCTTTTTTGCCACCAAGGGTTGCTAAGTAAACACTATTTCCAAAAGATATTTTATATTCACAGGAACATTCATTATTACTTTTCTACAAAGAGCATGTTAGATGTTTTCAACAATACTTTATTATCATTGGATTAAGAGGTCTTTTCTAAACACCATATAATATATAAGGTAAAAATCATTCATAATATCCTTCATAAAATAAAATCCTTTAAACTTATTTACACTCGACAAAAAGAATATTTTATTGTATTTTTATTTTTATTAGGCATTTACAGCTCTCCAATATTTCACCTCTGCATCAGTTTGTGATTTTGAATGAAGTTTCCTTTGCAGCACTAAATTATAATTACTGTTAAAGGCATTTGTGTCATCCAGCATGCAAAACTGTAAAAATGTTTGATGAACTACTTAAAGTCTATTAAAAATATATAATTAACTAGCTTTTCAACCACATTTTTAGATATATAAAATATGGATAGGAAAGCAAGATAGATAGTAGTGCACATTTATCAACAATAAAAACAGAAACATCACATTTGCTTAGGTATTATCTCCCTTAACTCAGTACTTTATCACTGATCACAGCCCAAGTCTTACTAAGTATGGTACTACAAGCTTTGCACAGCTGAATTTAGGGATTTTCTCTCATTTTTCTCTGCAGATCCTCTTAAGCTGAGATTAAATGAGAAGTGTTGATATACTGTACACCTATTTTAAAATCTTTCAAAAGATGTTTGTTTGGGATCAAGTGTGAGCTCTGGCTGGGCCTCTCAAGGGCATTCATAGACTTGTGCTAAAACTACTCATTCATTTTCTCTCCTAAACTATGTAATATGTTTTCTTCAACAATATGTCTTCATTTTGCTCCATTCTATTCTTTCACTTGAACCTGTCTATATTCCCAGTTTCTGCAGCTTAAAATATTTCCACAAGCAGGAGGCTGCCACCACCCTGCTTCATTAAAGGAATGGTATGATGTGAATAGTTGATGATGAGCAGTGCCTGGTTTCCTTAAAATGTGCTGCATAGTCAGATATCTGGGAGAAAGTTATTAAACTCAGAGAGACCACTCAGGGTCTTTCCGAGTTTATCAGGAGAGATCTTGCATTGTTCTCGCAAGATTTCTTTTAAGATCACGAGATCGAGTTTTTCAATCATGATTTTTCAAAATTTTTTAAGGAAAGGTAGCGGGGCTGCATATAGCCCAGCACTTCTGGGATCTGAGGAGCCAATCCTGGTCATTTAGGTGACATCAGTGGCTGGAAATACAAATTGCGAGCACTGCTAATCTCACATTGTGGATTTCAGCCTAGCATTTGGGAAGCTTCTAATCAACGATTTGATATAAGTGCCTCTATACCTAAGTGTTCCAGCCTGATACAATTCCAACAGACAGCCTTAAAGGGATTAGCCCAAGAGTCACCTAAAATGTTCTGTAGCATCTAAGTCCAGTTAGTCTCATCACAGCTAGCACCACAGCCATGGCTATGTACAGCATCAGTATGTACCTGCAGTATTTGAGCCAGGAGTGAGAAACCCAGGAGAGGATCTATATACTCTGTGCTGCAAAAAAATGCTGTGAGTTATAGTTCAGCATGTTCCCAGGGGTATTGTTAGTTATGGTTAAACTAAGCTGCTCCAGGAATGATCCTTCTCTATATTACAGTTCAGCTGATCCAGGCCTCCGCCAGATTTCCCACATGAGTCTATCCAGCTGCCACCAGTGAAGGGTTAACCTGAGGTCTGCAACCTGGAATGTCTCGTGCCACAAAGGCCATACCCCCTTTTGGGTGTTTAAGGGTGAAGACCAGGGCCTCCTTAGACTCTGCAACTCAGTGTTACCAAGTGTCAACTCCTGCTGTGATACAGAGGATCCATCTTTTCTCTATATCTCTGTACTTATGTATGCTTTAACTCTTGTAGAGGTGTACCACCCATATTCCTATGTTTTATCTGCACTGTGTCACAGTACACTTTAGTGCCTCCAGTGGTGTACCCTGCACCAGTAACCCTCATGTTTACTGTTTCTTAGTGCTTTTAGAGGTGTAACGGGCTCTGGGTATGCTATAGTGCCACTAGTGGCAGCCCAGTCCCATGGTAAGCAGCTTGTAACCATGAGATCAGATTCACAGAATATCAAGCCATGGATCTGAATCTCTGATAGTATGATCGATCCGTGGATCCAGATACCTGACAGTATAAATGAGCCATGAATCCAGATCCTTCACAGTATGATCGATTGGGCTAAATGATGATTGATATTATAACTCCTCCAATCAGATCCCTTAAATCATGATCTTGCTGGGACCTGATTGGAGGAGCTATAATGTCAATCATCATTTAGCCCCACTCGACCCGACTCGGGAAAGAAAAGGCAGGCTGACAGGGAAGATGACAGAGAAAGAAACACTGCTTAAAGGTATGTTTTTTAAAAATACATATATATATTTGCAAAAACATTTATTTCATTAGTAGAACTTAAATTAGTGTTAGTGTTTTGAGGTGACAGGTGCACTTTAACACCTCTACCTAAAGAGTGATGGAAGGTATATTGAGCATCTAATATGTATGTACAGTGTTTTATTAAAAGCATGCGGAATTAGATCATTTTTAGCAGCATACATCACATTTTTAAAAGGAATTTTATGGTTTGAGCAAATTTGCCCAGTAATGATGGATATATTGTATGACACAGCTTCAAAAAATATAGAAAAGCAACAAAAATGTTTGAGTAGCGTGGAAATTATAGAGGTCCAATGCAAACCTGTAGTTTTGTCTAGCTACATTTCTGCTGGAAAGTAGTGTTCAAGAATTCAAGTTTTAGCTAGTAATTCTCACACTACAAAACAACATATAAGCAAGGAAAGGGGGTTATGGCACCAGCACACTAATATCCCTTTAAGGCACTAAAATCATATACAACATTCTCATTATGGGGCCCTGCAACTCAAGAGTTTGTTTGGCTCATGGCACTAGACAAAAAAATTTGGGATAATAATACTGCATTTATCAATATAAATTTTCTCTATATTTACCATAAATACACATACTGTATACAAAATAAATATTAAAATACTCAGTGCATGCAATATAAATAATCAACATTAAAGGAGGAATCCCTCCTATATAACAGCAATGTTAAGAAATGGGGACATGTAGCGTAAAGAGCTCAGTGTGACTCAATAACAGTTTATTTATCACATATACAGTATATACAAATACTTGGACCGCACATATTTACCTAGCATCCAGTTGCACAAGATGGAACTGTGTTGGATATACAGTAAAATGACATAAAATACCTGGGGACTTTTAACTATTGAGTCACACTGAGCTCTTTATGCTGTATGTCCCCATTTGTTACCATTGCTGTTATATAGGAAAGACGCCTTCTAAATGTTGTTTTAATATTGTATGCATGGGTGAAATTTATTAAACTCAGAAAAGCCATTTCGTCTTTTCCGAGTTTAATTGGGAGAATGCTTTGAAGTTTATCCTGGTAAGTATCGCGAGATTTATGTCGTGCGATACTTGCCGTGATAAACTTTTTTTTATTAGATATATCCATGGAAAGGGTAGCCATACAGTATAACTACCTTTCCATGGATATATTTAATATAAAAAGTTTGTCACGGCAAGTATCGCACAAGGCAAATCTCACAATACTTACCGGGGGAAACTTCAAAGCCTTCTCCCGAGTTATTAAACTTGGAAAAGCGCAAATGGCTTTTCAGAATTTAATAAATTTCACCCTAAGGATGAAATGTATTAAATTCAGAAAGACCACTCTGGGGGCGTATTCCCATAGCAAATCCATGACAATTTCCCCATTGTAAAATTGTGACAATTTTCCCATAATAAAGTCGAGACTGCGACAATATTCTCATTATAAAGATGCGGCTGGGACAGTAACAGCCTATTGCGACTGTCTTTATCTGGCGAATTCACACCTATACACAACAATTTGGACTTTAGTGAATAACCTGGGTCTTTCCGAGTTTACCGAGAGAGATCTTGCATTGTTCTTGTGAGATTTGTTGCAAGATCTCGATTTTTCAAAAATTTTGATGGAAAGGTAGCTATGCTACTAATGTAAAAAAATGAAAAATTTTTTGAAAAATCAAGATTGAAAAACTCAATCTTGAACTCTCGAAAAATCTCATGAGATTTCTCTCGATAAACTTGGAAAGACTGGAGTGGTCTTTCTGGTTTAATAAATTTCGTCCATTAATATTTATTCTTTATATGTGTATTTATGGTAATAATAAAAGATATTTTATTAATAAATGAAGTATTATTATCATGAATTTTCTTGTGTAGTGTCATGAGCCTAACTCTTGAGTTGCAGGGCCCTTAGTAGGAGTGTTATATATGATTTTAATACCTTAAAGGGATATTAGCCTGCTGGTGCTTTAATGGTATTTTTACGTCAAGCGCCCTGTATATCAGAATTAAACCCAATGGATGTATATAATATATAACACAGTCTATTTCTAGTCCAAAACTTTTGCCGTTAATAGAAAGTTCCAATGGAAGATATGGTTTATAAAAGTTTGTGTAAAGTCCACCTTTAACTCCTGCGCTGAGACCGTTGAGGGGATCTGCCCAATCTCCTGGTGCTTTAACCCAGTTTTCTTGTTTATCTATTTCTTGTATTTGTGATTGGATATCCTGCACTCCACATTTACTCATTGTGGCATCCCATACACTCTTTGTGCCCCCTGGATCTCTGTTGTAATTCTGATACTAGCATTGCATTATGCAATCATTACTCAATAAGTGTTGGGATACTTCCTGTCAAGCACATGGTGGGAATAACACACTAACCTCTGTATACGTAACTCAGGTTCTGGTAGATGTTACAGTGAAAATGGTGATCGATACAGAAAAGTAAGGGATGAATTATCCCTTAAAATTGGCTGTTGTTGTTGTAGTACATGTGATATATTCTCCATCAGCCACTCCAAACTCAAGATATTGATGGTCCATGAAGGAGAAAACAATGAGTTTTCTAAAAAAAAAAAAAAAAAAAAAATCGGGTGGAATGAAATCAGTAAGGGGATCTAAATTGGTATATTCTGATTAGGGAAAAACTTACCAGTTTGTGGGTCTGGAAAAAAATATATATCTCCAATAATTTATCAAACTGTATCTATCAGGAACACTCTGGAGAGGCAAGCAGGGGTTAAACAGTTTAAACCCAATCTGCCAATCAAATGCTGAAAGAGTATTTCATGGGGTGTGGCAGGCTGAAGTGGTGTGGCCAAAGTATTTTAGTTAATTTAGCTTTAGCATCTAGCAATTCAGAAAAGTCATTTGTTAGTTCTGACTTGGCTTTGTTAATTGGTTATGAGATTTCATGTTTCTCCTTTTTTGGTACCTTGAATCTAATGGCTTGACTATTTTGTTCTGATCTTTGGCATTCCGCTGGCCACTGGAATTCTAATTCCCTTATGTAGCTGGAACTGCCTCTGTTCTAATTGAGCCCCATCTCTACAGTCTACCAGAACCTACTTGTAACCGTGCCTTTGACTGCTGCTATCTCAGTGCAGTGCTACTGAATATGGTCACGCCATTGGGAAGCATATACAGTATGCCTATCTTTACAAACACTGTTTTGAGTCAGGGATTTCTTCTGAAGTCTGGTCCAGCAGAGGGTAATTTTCCATGTCTCTCCAATCCCCTTTATTAATCCTAGGCTTACACTTGCGTATTATGCAATACAAGCCAATGCAAGCCAATATTACTCACCTAGTTCTGGACTCCCTAGCGTATGATGCACATACACTGGGTCCAGAATGCTGTGTATCGCATTTTTGCAGGAGTATTATATGCTGCACCCAAAATGCGACCACACAGGAAGTGATGTCAATGCCGAGGAAGCGTTCACACTGTCGCTAGTAAGTTCAAAGGAAAAATATGCTTTGCATGTTTTTCTTTTTTCACACTAGTGTATTATGTGCTGTGCATAATACTCTAGTGTGAACATAGCCTAAAGCTTTCAGTACCTTCTCTGCCAATCTATACTACCTGTCAATCAGTCAGCTGCTAATTAAAGGGATCTGTCTCTGACCACTCTTTTAACCAGTTTTGCTGGGAGGCTATTGTTTTTACTGATTTTACACTGCATTTACATAACTGTATCTTTATCAGCGTATAAAGTACGCATTCAGTTCTGGGTCAAAATGCACCAGAAATGCATGTCCTCTGCAAAAACAGAAAAAACTTTACTTGTGGTTTTGTCTGCTTTTCTGTTCTCATTTCAGCCTAAAATGGCAAAAAGCAAACCCTTGCCCAGTATCCAGTTACAAAGCCAAGTGTCCAATAGATAACAAGGTGCAGTATCACAAAATAAGAGTTCAGCAAATACATATCTCAAATGCTTTCATTAATGCTGAATATAGTTATATATCAAAAAATATCTTTGTTAAATCACTTCTTTTGGTTTGTTTCTACAGAAATAGGTTTATTTGGAATTAATGAATTATAACAGTATTAAGGCACTCGGCATTTTTTGTAAACTATGTCTATCATTGTATTTTCTATAACAACTTCCATTAGAAAATTGAAAATATTTTGCAAAGGCTATTAAAGATTTCTTATGAATGACATTTAAAAAAGTACTTTCTCATTTGCAATTTAAATGTAATTTCAATCACTGATCAAGCTCCTTCTAAAATTGGCAAAAATTACACAACAATTTGTCTTTATATAAACAAGAATTGATTCCATGGCTAGTTGGTTTGTTTTCTAAGTATGTAATAAAGTAATGCAAATCTACTGGCAAAGCAATTGAGTTGGTACTCAACAGAGGAAAAAAGAATATTCTGTAGCATCCTGGAAAACATTCATCAAAATCTAACTTGTTTTCTTGTATAAATGAGCTAAAGTTATTTGTTTGTGTAATTTAGATTTACCGAGTCCCCTTTAAGGTTAGCTCCTCACTAAAAGATTTCCCATAATTTTCTTTTTACTTCTTTTCCTTGGAAGATCCCTCTAGTTTATCACTTATTTATGCAGTATACTGTGTGTAATCAATGTGACTATGTTGATGCCAGAATGGCTGCTACTCAGGTATCCTAAAAATAAAATAAATTCTAGATATATTCTCCTGTTCTTTTCTACTAATCAATAACATAAAAAAAAATTAACACATCAAAAGCTAAAGACAACAACACACAAAAATATCAAAACATTAATGCAAAATCTGACAAACTATCCTTAACCACCAAAAACAGTAACAAGATATCCTAAACACTCAACAACAAATACCATAAAACCACAAGAAACACCAATCAAATCCTACAAAGATACAAAGCCAGCAACCAAAACGCAGATATGGAGAAAAATGTGTATTATTTTAATTAACTTCTTCAGGCACCCTATAGTGGAGATCCACAGGACCCCCTTAGGCGTAATTAATTCAAACATATAAACTGTGAACACACTTTTCACAGTGTAAACATTTATTTTACTCATGTTATTTATATATTTTTCTATTTTCTAAATCACTCATAGCTTGTTGCAACATAGGCCCATTAATACTAGTTTGGTAATAGGGGATTCCATCATGTGATCATTACCTTCTAATTTACCAAATGTAATTATGATTCCTCTAACAACTATTGATTCAGACTCTTTACTACTTTCAATCCCTGTATAAAGTTATTATAATTATTTTGTACCCATTGGCATTTCATCTAGTTCCACTGCTTCCCATGATGCATCACTTAGTAACTTATTTTTTGAATAAAATGTATCACATTATAGAATTAAATATATGGGTTATACCACTCAAACAGTTTTTGGATACAATTTAGATACAGTGTGATAACAATGTTTTAAAGTTCTGAGATATTCCCATAAGCTTTGCCTTGTGATAAGTGTGTGAATATGGGCTGTAAGTGGACACTATTTCTCAAATAGGCAGGACCAATTTTCACAAACCTACATCTTAGAGAAATTATTTTAAAACCTCAATAATTGAAATATTTTGTAAGTAAACTTTTAGGCTAGATAATTTTGTCTTTAATGCATGCCATTCCTTTAATATAAATGTGATGACTTGAGAAGATTGTTCTGCAGAAGAAAATTCATTTTTAATCTCAGTATATTAATAAATCAAATATATGGAGGATTGACAGGTTTAAATAAATTTCTATCTGAAAATGTCAAAAGTTTTAAGAAAGAATGCTGCAGGCAAGTATTGTTTTATTGTACCAAGAGCAAAACTAAAAATAAGTAGAGCATGAAATATCAACTCCAATACCACTAACACTTATAGAACTTTGAAGAATTTCTAATTATTCGAATAGCCAGTTGCAGCAAAAAACAGCAATAATAATAAAATATGTCAGGTTATAAATATTGAAACATGTAGCTTTGATTGTGAATTCATTAATAGAAAGAAAATTTTTATTTTGCCTAGTTTCTTAAACTGAAGCTTGGGCTCATAAAGATTTAAAAGTGGCTCTTCTGAGTATTGTTCCTCCTATTGAATGAAAGATACAGTTCTCTCCTGAGTGAAAGTGGTTTCATCTATTTATTGTTGCCTACACAGCAAGAAATGTTTGCTGAACTTGGCAGCCTCTCTGGTTCAGAGCATCAAACACTGGGAATAGAATTCCAAAATCCCCTTAACTTTTTATGTCCTACAGGCCATCCTTTCTTGAACTCACAGTACTGCAGTCAAGATGGGGTAATTTTTCCATCAATGTAAAAAGAGCTCAACTAGATGGTTGAGCTGTTTGGGCATCTGACCTGACAAGCTCCTGGATGCATTATAATTTCCACTGGTAAGGCAGGCAACATACCTGAAGTTGGTAGTTGTACCCAACTCGCACTCTCCTTAAGTTGTCTCTGTTCACTGCTTTGTCTCTAGTACTTTTTCTGCCTTGTGTCTTCCTCTTTAGGCTCACTGGTTTATGTTGGGAGTTAGTGTCATGGGCGGACCAGAGGGAGGAGTAGGAGATGGCAGTAGGAACCAGAACCACAGAAGACAGCATTAGCAAACCCCAAGGTGTAGAGTCTAAGACACACCTGGTCTTCACTCTATCCCTCCACAAAGAGGTATGGACTTTGAAGCTATGTCCAGGTTGCTACACTTAAGGTTGGCTGTCCACTGGTGGTAGAGTGCAGAACTTGAGGCAGAAAGAGTAGTCAGAATGGTAGCTATGGTCAGGGCAGGCGGCACAGGATCAAATTCAGAGAACAGAGTAATGGGTTGGGGCAGCGACAAACAGACAGTCAGAGAACAGGTCAAGGTCATACATGGTAAGTCAGACAGAGAAATAAACACACCCATTGACAAAAAAACAAGTCCTATAAACGGGTGCTGGACACAATGCTACAGGTGTTTAAATAGTTTCACGAGTGTGACCACATACGCGACACAATATTGGGACTGCGCAAGTTGCAAATCCAAAACATCTGTGGGTATTTACGCACCAGAAAAGCATGCTATCTGTGACTAGAATCTGCACAAGATGACGACTGAGACAAACACCAACGCTGGATCACAGAGGAGGACCACAGGTGAGTTGCAATCGTAACAGTTAGTTGGGAGATTGCATACTTTACAAAATAACATGAAAAAGTGTCAACATGCTTCTTTTTATCTTTTTCCTTATAAATCAACAGATTTGTGGATGGCCACCCTTGGGCCTTAACTGTGGTGGTAGATGCTAAAGGCTTTCAAGGATTCAGGCAAAAATACTGCAAAAGCATTCTGTAGTCTTTTGCTTCACTGATGCATATATTGGCAGGGCCATGGACAAATCAAATAATGCAATCATTTTAGATCTATTTCTTTATCTGTGAGACATCAGTTAGACATGGCCAAGGCTCCCACTTGTTTTAGTCTCATCTGTTGCTGTATGAATGAATTAGTACATACAGTATGCTATATAAAAAGATTGGTATCACAGTGGGTTTCTTGCCATGCATACATTGATTAGTTGTAAGTAAATAAACAACTAGAGTAAATAGTTATTATTTTCACTCTTCATTTAAGGGCCAATTCATTCCTATTCCTAAACCAAAAATGTGTTTGTTATATTCACCACAATCATAGATTTGTTGCATTAGATCACAAGCACAGAAGCCTCAGGACTCATCTTGCCCTGTACTACTGTGAGCATCTATGCTGAGGTATGCTTAACCTCCAAGGGTACTTCGCAGAGACAGATCATGGCCACCAGTACTTTGCAATAAACAGAGATCATCAGATTCATGTTTAGGGGCCATATCTTACAAACCCCAAAATCAGAAAAGTTGGCACGTTGTGTAAATCGTAAATAAAA
>WMED01003026.1:0-22978 GCA_019650415.1 Pipa parva
TTTTTATTTACGATTTACACAACGTGCCAACTTTTCTGATTTTGGGGTTTGTAGAATAGTGGGGATTATTCCAGTTTGTCAATTTATTAACAACAGCACATAGATAACTACAGTTTCTGAAGTTGTAGAATTCATTTTGTAACATATTAATGTTGTTAATATTTATGCTACTTATGGCTAATTTGTCCAATTTAGACACCATGAACATGAATAGCAGGGGGGATTAGGAGGTGTGGGATAAGCACAACCTTGCCTCTGATGCTTAGTGCCTATTCCAAGGGGATGGAGGAGTGTTGTTGTAGTGTAGGATTCAAAATCAAAGTCAGATATAGAATTATTAATGTTTACACAAATAAACATACTGCATGATATTATTATTAACTGTAGTCCAAATAGTAGTCTTTCAATTAGAGGGGGTGATAGAGACTCTGGGGTTATTCAATAAAGTCTGAATTGTTGTGTATAGGTGTGAATTAGCCAGATAAAGACAGTCGCAATAGGCTGCTACTCAGTGCCGGCTCTGCCATTAGGCAGAGTAGGCAAATCCTAGGGGTTCCCCTAGTATTTTTTTTCAGAGTGCCAGCCGGCTGGGAGGTTACATGCAGCCGCGGCTCATCTTTAAATCTCCCAATTGGCAGTCGTGGCTGCTTGTCGGGAGATGTGAAGTACAGCTGCGGCTGCCAAATGGGAGATTTAAAGTTGAGCCGCGGCTGGATGGCGGTGTTGGAGGTGAGTGGAGGCCACAGGGCAAGGGAGGGCAGTGCGGGGCGGGGTGGCGCGGGATGGAGGGGGCGCCAAGTGGGGGGTTGCCTAGGGCACCGATAGGGCCAGAGCTGCCTCTGCTGCTACTGTCGCAGTCGCATCTTTATAATGAGAATATTGTTGCAGTCGCGACTTTATTATGGGAAAATTGCCACCATCTTAACATTAAAAAATTGTTGCAACTTTACAATGGGTAAATTGTCGCAGATTTACTATGGGAATCCGTTGTTTGTGAATTCGACAGTCGAATTCGCACCTTAGTGAATAACCCCCTTAGAGGAGAAATACAAATAATTAAAAAAATGGAGGGTAGGAGGAAAAAAGAGAGGGAAGGTAACCAGTAGGCAACACTAACTGCTAGCAATATTGCCAGTTTTAACATTAACGGCTAGCAATATTGCCAGTTTTAACATTAACTACTAGCAATATTGCCAGTTTTAACATTAACGGCTAGAAATATTGCCAGTTTTAACATTAACGGCTAGCAATATTGCCAGTTTTAACATTAACGGCTAGCAATATTGCCAGTTTTAACATTAACTGCTAGCAATATTGCCAGTTTTAACATTAACTGCTAGCAATATTGCCAGTTTTAACAGTGTATGCAAAGGAAACAGGAATATTACAAAAAATAATAAAGCATACAATGTTCACACAACAGCTGAAGCTGAAGGAAGCTATTCGCATGGAAGTCGCCCAAATCGGCACAGCGATATTGGAAAGAGTATAAGCAAACTTCTAAGAACGCCTTCAGAAATGAATCAGTGATAACGGATACCACATGGGAGATGTTATTTTCCACACTTGATTTTGTTAAATGCTATTTCATTACGAACTCAAATCTGTGAATAAATTTCTTTTTAGGAAAAAATTAACAATTTTGTGATTTTTTTAAAAAAGTCTGTCCTTTCTGCATCACCCTGTACCTATGAAGCAGGGTTGATTGTCATTTAACACTGTTATAGGATTTACTTTTTAGCGTTCCAACACAAAGGGGGATCATTATTAAAGTCAAAATGTTTTTCTACTTCTTATAGGTGGTAAAATATTGGCAAGATATCAATATTTTCATGGACTTATAAATCTTTCAGTTAAATTTTTTAAAGTGATTGCCTGATTTAGGCTGCTGAAAACCCATTAATCTCTCTATACTTGGTCCAGACTCGGAAGAGTTTTTGCGTGATATTGGTAACAATCTGAAATGGAATGGGAGCCACATTGAAAAAGTGATTTTGACAGATCAACGTTTACCTACAGTATATTGATTTTTTTCAATATGGACCATATTTTTTGTCCCTATATGAATCAGTCAAGTCGAGAACGCAGCGGAATAGAAAATAACAACCAAAATGCATTGAAACATGGTGAAGCAAATCAAAAAAGTCAAAATGACCTTTATAAATTTCCTCAATGCGTTAAGAATACTCAGGATAAGAAAGAACATTTACTGTACATTCAGTTTTATGGAGAAAGTCTTGTTAACACAAAATCTACATTCAAGAATTTTACAAAATCAACCCTGCTACATATGTTTACAGTTTGTGATCATCATTGACATAGGTACTCTTATACTGTATGTGCTCAGAATACACTTTATTCATTATAGTACCCATATTAGAATCCTCGCATAACAACACATTTAAAATGGGACATATTTATAATGATGATATTTATAGAATTGAAAACAAATTTTCAATGTATTGTTAAAAAAAAATGCTTCAAAACGTTACTTGTAACATGGTAATAAAAGTTTTTTTATAAAATAGGTGATAAACACATAATAAAAACATTGTAGAGGGTTATTCACTAAAGTCCGAATTGTTGTGTATTGGTGCGAATTCGCCAGATAAAGACAATCGCAATAGGCTGCTACCGTCGCAGTCGCGTCTTTATAATGAGAATATTGTCGCAGACGTGACTTTATTATGGGAAAATTGTCACAACCTTAACATTAAAAAATTGTTGCAACTTTACAATGGAGAAATTGTCGCAGATTTGCTATGGGAATCCGTTGTTTGTGAATTTGACAGTCGAATTCGCAGCTTAGTGAATAATCCCCTGTTTCTCTGGTATTAAGGGGTCAAAAAACCTTTTCCGTTTTTATAAATATCAAGTGTAATTCCATTACTGCATTGCCCATCTTTTGTTGTGCTGGATCCGATGAACGCAGACTTTAATACAAAAACTCGCTTCCCTAGAACTGGTATAACACAAGGGACCTCTCAAAAATTCTAAGTATCTTGACTGCGTAGCTATTAGGTTTGAATCTTTTTCTGGACCTGAAAGAGAAACGGGTATGATTTTATCACTTAAAGCTTAGTTTGAATAAATAAGTTAAAAAGCTTCCAAGTCTAATATCTTATTCAGAACCCAGGGCTCTAAAGTATGTAAAAGAAAGATATAAAAGATCTCAAATCTTCTTAATCTTTCATTTAAATACTTCAAAGTCTTTAAAGGACCAGATATTTTGTTTAAATTGTTGCATTCATATGTTGAATAATGTAATAATAAAGTGCTTATAGCAATATTGTTATAAATATCCCATGTATATAGTAACTTGCATAAGTATTCAGACCCTTGACCCTTGTCTCCTTTTTCAAGTCTAATAAAAAAGAGATTTGTATTCAAACAACTTCTCTGTGATATTTTTATTTAAAAACACTTGACATCCAAATTATTTTTTAAAGTAACTTTTAAGTTATATAAATATAAAAATAGGAAAACATGAAACATACTGTATCATGTATATTTTGGAGCTGCACTTTTTTGCAGCAATACCATCTTTATATAGTTAAGGGTAAACATGAAAGAGCTTTGCACGCTGCTGCTGGAATGATTTGGGGAAAATTAGGTTTGATGTAAACTACAATTTATAAATAGTGCTAGTCATATACAGATGCTTTTGACTGGGTCATTGTAGCAAATTCACATTTTTGATGATAAAACTTCATTTTAATTTTGGCTTTTTTTGTTAGAGATTCTGCTGAGAGATTTAAAGGGGGTTATTCATGAAATTACGAATTGTTGCGTATAGGTGCAAATTCACCAGATAAAGACAGTCGCAATAGGCTGCTACTGTCGCAGTCGCGTCTTTATAATGAGAATATTGTTGCAGTCACGACTTTATTATGGGAAAATTGTCGCAACTTCACAATGGGGAAATTGTTGCGGATTTGCTATGGGAATCCGCTGTTTGCGAATTCGACAGTCAAATTCCCACCTTAGTGAATAACCCCGTTCTTTTGCAGCATTTTCCTATTTTTTGCACCATTCATGCTGCTTTCTATTTTAGCACGATGCTTTGTTTTTGCTATGAACATCAGCCTCACATTATAAATATTATCACTGTCATTCTTCACTGTATTGATTGATGTTTAGGTTTTTCAGTTTTAGATTTCACTTTTAATTTTTCTAGAGAAAATTCTCTTTCTTGGTCTATCTGAGAACAAAACCTATTCTCACATCCTAACCGGATAATCCTAACACTTTTTTTGAGTAAGGATATTTTAATATAGCTCTCCAACATAGGTTAATGTTATTCAGTGCTCTGAGCACCTTTATTCTAGTCTCAGCTAATGAATTCTTTAGCTTCGTCAAAGCAATTGATGTCTCACAAGTTCTCTTTTTGCATAGAGTTTGGATGGGTGACTTTTTCTAAGCATTGTCCAGTTGCTTTGAAGTTACTTCCAGTTCTGGTGCATTGACAGATATAAAGAAACTTTTTTGTACCCTTTCCTAAAGTTTATTAATTTATATCAGCTTATCTCTAATTTCTTGGTCCATGGACAAATAAACATTCATTTTACAGCTGTGATTCTAAATAATAATAATAACTTAACGCTTTTTTCTTTTTTTTTTTTTTTGCAGAGATGTGTGGCAGTTATTTTAAAGTGCTGTTGGTGGAGGTCAATTTTTATTGGGAACACTTAAGCAACTGGATATGTTGATTAATATGTTGGGTATGGTGGAAAACTTCCTTTCACTTTAAGCATTTATTTAAGAAGGGTTCCTAACAAACAGATACATTACTCTTAACACTATGTGTCCCTTACTGAAGGCAGAATATAAACCCTACTGTCTGGGTGCTACTCCTACACTTAATGCGGCAGGGTTGAGCTTCCCACTGTCCTAAACTCACCAATTATTGCATATGTAACACAATCTACCCTATCTAGCTCACAAATAACTAAGAGGTCTCAAAGTCTACTTCAACAATTATGTCCAGTCCTACAATCATCCCAAATGTTCTGTCTTCACTCAGCAGACTATCAAGGTCACTAAGACATACACCTAGTGACTTTCAACCCAACAGTTATCCTTCACTTTATACTTAAGTAGTTATTTTCTATCTCTAGCCCATTCTGGACTAAAAGCCTCTAGACTTTTTTTTTTTTTTTGCACGTTATATTAGCTCAGTCACCTTATGCAAGTGGCTGTTAAACCCATTGTACTGTGGGAAGTCCTAAACCCTTTGGGGAACCTTGAAATGGGAAAAAAAAATGCAAATTGTCATTGCTTAAAGTTGCCATGTGATTAAAGACGAACTACTGATACATTTCTAAGTCACTGCCTTACACCACTGTCTAACTTCCACTTCCCTACACCACTGCCTTACAGCACTGATGCAGAGAAAACCTTATGTAATATAATTCTGTACTTCACATGACATCAATTATTTACAAAGTGTTCAAATCCACATGACATCCATTTTATATTGAAGTGCATTCGCATAGCTTTAAAGGTTAGTAATTATATATTTATTTATTCTTTAAATTGCAGTTTGATTTTAGTTCCTATGAGGAATACTGTATTTAGCAACTGTTGTCAAGAGTATAAGGATTTGGATGTTAACACAGACTTAATTCTGTGACTAATTTTAGAATATATAACCTGTTTTATTTATTTATTTTTCAAAACAAAATTGGACCAAAGACAGACCAATTTTTTTTTCTTTTCCAATCTTCCTATGCACCATTTATTTTATATAGATACCTGTATGTTTTATGTATTATTAATTCTTTTCTAAAATGGGTTTTCTGCCTATATTTCATTTTAATACTTGCAATACTGCTGGATTTCAGAAGGGAAAGAAAAATGTCAAAAGTTAAGATGTACATAATTTTAGGACTAAACTACTCTTTAAAATTCTTTAAAATTCCTGTAATCATAGCCCCCTTTGGGAAAGGTCTTATTTTGAACTGTTCCAAAATTCTAAATCAACCTAATAATAAAGAAAAACTTCTTTATACGATTAAATGGGAGGAGGGTTTAGGGATGACTTTTTCTTCACAACAATGGACAAAAATGCTGAAATCTCTAAAAGGAGCCTGAAGATGTATAAATTATTTAGAGACGAAGAGGAAAGCTATCTTCAGATGGCATCTAACACCAGTCCAGCTAAGTAAAATAGACCCTAGCATTTCATCTATGGGTGTGGTCTCAGAAGCTCATTGATGCATATATGGTGGGATTATCTAGTGGTCCAACCCTTTTGGTCTCAAGTGCACCAATTAATGAATTAATTTTCTACTATAAGTATCATTATACAGGGGATATCTAATAATGTCTGATTTTGTAAATTCACTAAAACAATTCCAGTACTGTTAAGTT
The DNA here is from genome assembly GCA_019650415.1 of Pipa parva. NCBI lineage: Eukaryota > Metazoa > Chordata > Amphibia > Anura > Pipidae > Pipa > Pipa parva. Next base: position 6,373 of record WMED01003026.1, read on the forward strand.
TCCTCTGTATAAAACTGTCCTTTATTTTCATTTGGATTTAACTTTATTTGCATTAGTTTACATGTGTCTGAGTTAGTGTATACTTTTTAGCGATTGTAGAGTTTCCTCCATTTTAATAGCTGTCACATTTACAAATTGACTTACTGAATTTTAAATGAAGCAATACCAAAATGCACTTCTGAATCTTTGTCAGACCAGGGAAATGTTATTGTAAATTCAAAATATATGCACAGATTACCCTTTTACATTCATAAATGGACCCTTTGTGTGGCTGTCCTAGGTTTTGATAAGATTTGGCAGAGCTATCTCACTACATTTGCAGCATATCTTGGAAATATTCTACTTGGATATGGAAATCCTGGATAGTAAATCAGTAACAACAAGCATTATCTTGCAAAATCCCTAAAATAATCTTTAAAACCCATTACAGTATGTTTCACCATCCAAAATTACAGACAATGGGTTTTCCTGGTTTAATTGTCCACCTCTAATATTCAAGCCTACTGCTGCAAAAAGACTGCTTTATAAGCTATTGTTTGTTAATGACATCACAGGTGGCAGGGGTCTATATAAGGCCCACAGTGAAAGAAATTTTAATGGTGCTAGAAGATACATTTTATTTTGCATTTATTCATTTTTATATAGCGCTGATATACTATGTAGTGCTTTACAGAGATTCACCATTCACTTCAGTCACTTTCCTGTGGAGCTTACTATCTAATTTCCCTATCCAGTCACACACATACAATGCCTTGTGAAAGTATTCGGCCCCTTGAACTTTTCTACCTTTTGCCACATTTCAGGCCTCAAACATAAAGATATAAAATGTTAACTTAAATGTTAAAATGTTATCTATCTATCTATCTATCTATCTATCTATCTATATCTGAATCTATCTATATCTGTATCTATCTATCTCTGTATCTATCTCTGTATCTATCTATCTATCTATCTATCTATCTATCTATCTATCTATCTATCTATCTATCTATCTCTGTATCTATCTATCTCTGTATCTATCTATCTATCTCTGTATCTATCTATCTCTGTGTCTATCTATCTATCTATCTATCTATCTATCTATCTATCTATCTATCTATCTATCTATCTATCTATCTATCTCTGTATCTATCTATCTATCTATCTATCTATCTATCTATCTATCTATCTATCTATCTATCTATCTATCTATCTATCTATCTATCTATCTATCTATCTATCTATCTATCTCTGTATCTATCTATCTATCTATCTATCTATCTATCTATCTATCTATCTATCTATCTATCTATCTATCTATCTATCTATCTATCTATCTCCTCTGTGGTATATGCACATTCTGTGTAAGAGAAAACAGTGCTGGTATTGTAGCATTTAATTGTGTTGCTATGTGTCAGAAAGAGTCTCTTAACACTTAACTGAAAACAACCATCCTTCTCAATCAATTGCAGGGCTGATCCAAGGAATGACAAACCCACTGTGAAACATAAAAAAGGTGATTTCTGGCTATAAATGAGTAAGAAAGATGTTTGCATTCTATTAGATACACCACATTGCTGGATGTGCAATTGTATGATCCTGTGATATGGAAGGTTCCCTTTTTATGAGTCACCATTGGGGAGCTACTTATGTTATTACAGAGTTTGCACTTTACACTTTTATCCTCAGAAAAGCACAGCTTTAATCATTGGTTTATGGGCCAAAATGGTCATGGATTCACTTCTCATTATTAACTAAGAGGCAACTAGTCTTGTTGAACTAGTGGACAGCTGCAATCGTTATCAAATGCGTTGTGTTATGTAGTTAGTCAGAAAGAAGTAGAACGCAGAGCCCTGCCATCAGCCCCCTAATTTCCCAGTATGAAGTGGTTGGCAAACAGGTGAATTCAGAGCAGTTCATCTAGTCGCATCCGCTCCCTTGACACACTCCACCGCTTAGTCAATAGTAGAAGTACCTTTGCGCACACACACAAAGTGGTGCGAAGTTTTCCGTAAGATCACGACTATTGTAGCTGCCCAAATTGGTCGTGTATTCACCACAAAGCAGAGTTGATCAATAAGCAACCATGGGGAAGTGGCGAATAGATGTGAATTCAGAGCTTTACGTAACTATTCAGTCTGAGGCCCTCTGAAATTTATCTTCATTAATCATATACACTACATTGTCAACCATGATTACAAGAGGGCTTTAGTTTGCCACTTTCCTTTTTGATAAATAGAACCCACTAGTCACACAAATTTGGGCCATATTTGTCCAGAGCCAAAATGCATTAAAAAAAGCAAGTTAAGGCAATTTTGCATAGTGTTCATTTGTTTCTTTTTGTATTTTTTTACACTGCAACTTTTAGTTATATCTTATTTTTTGAGGCAATTTTTACATTTGATTTTGCTGATAACTATTTGCCACTCCTTGCTGGCTTTCACTAATTTATAAAAAAGAGAAACAAAAAAACGGTAAAATAACTAAAAAAAACAAACAATACTTTTGCCCTTAGTAACCTCAGAGCAAAGTGTTCATCAGACGCGTGGTATTTTTATCAAGCTTTCTGCTGATTCATGCTGGATAGAAATCAACTTTTTGATAAAAAAAAAGCATAAAAAAATTATTTTCTACATAGCGAAAAAAAGCATTTTTAAACATGCTATACCAACATAATAAAACGAAGACTGTCTCTCCTGCATTAGTCCATCAAAAAACATTTTTGTCTTTGATAAATTCCCCCTAAGGCTGGTATTTTTTAATACACTTTTTCTGTTCTGGTAACTTACTTTTCCTTAATTTACATTTAGTTGTAAGAGACCAACATACAATGTTAACTTTTAAATTCATTCCTCAAATTTCTATTATTTTGGTTTTCTCCTACTTGCATTGAAAAAAAGTGCATTTTCAGTACTTTAATTTCTTCGAAAGTACAGTACAAAGTAGTTAATTATCAGAAAATCTCTTGCAAGAAAGAAAATCCTAACAACGGTAGTCATGAATTGTTTAAACCAATGTCTTTAAACCTTCACAGAATGTAATTAGGTTGGGAAAAAAATGTTACTTTATCTCTTAGATCATCAATAATGTAATATTCCAAAAGAGATATTGATGCCCATGGGATCAAGTAATAGCAGATTTTTCTACTGCAATATTTATTTATGTCATAAAAACTCTCTTTCTGCAGGATGTAATCATCTAGACCAGCCTGTATGGGTCATCATATCAGAATGTGATCATATTGTGTAGGAATCGTCATACTTTTCTTTTTCTTCATTGCAGACATATCATTTAAACTAAACTCCCCTTACCTTACAGTCAAGCTTTGCTGCTTATCAGTATTTGGCATTTACAGACGTGCATGTTTGAAATTTGTTTTCAGGGCTCCTTTTGCACTAGTTTTTGAGTATGAGTTAGACAGACTGAAGGGGGTTATTCACTAAAGTGCGAATTTGACTGTCGAATTTGCAAACAGCGGATTTCCATAGCAAATCCGCAAAAATTTCCCCATTGTAAAGTCGCAACAATTTTTTAATGTTAAGATGGCGACCATTTTCCCATAATGAAGTCATGACTGCAACAATATTTAAATTATAAAGATGTGACTGCGACAGTAGCAGCCTATTGCAACAGTCTTTACCTGGCAAATTTGCACCTATATGCAACAATTCAGACTTTAGTGATTAACCCCCTGACTCTCAGGTCACAGTTTTCTCTTGTGTGTTCCACTGATTTCTGTGGCAAACACAATCATAATATGGCACATATTTCTCAAAGGGGATAATGGTAATATACTATTATACTGTGGCACATTAACACTACCATGATTGTTATCACTAATGTTATCATCAGCATCAATTTTGCTGGTACCATTTTTCGTGGCACCCCTTAAATAATGAGTATGGCAGCCAATGATAAGTTAAATATCCTCCTAATAATGGTAATAATCATATTTATTGGTATTTCCCTTTGATAAATATGCCCTTAAACATTTCCTTTGCAGTCATCTGATTGAACTGATGTATCTTTTGTGCATTTAATATAGTTGGTCTATTGCCTTATTTATCTCAATGGACTGTAAAAAGCACTAGGAGTTGGCTATAGTATGATTTTCCCCTTGGATCTAACTTGCCCCATTTTTTTTTAAACATATTGAAATTGCATCACATTTATGATATGCAACTTAACATTTTCAGGAAAATGTTTTTTTACTGCTAGTGAAAATGGATACAAGTACTTGTAGCTAAAATGCTAGTCTGAAAGTATCCTGACAGTAATAACCTGCAGCATGTGTTCTAAACCATGAATAACCTACATTTTAGCAGACAACAATCCGAGGTATTTAATTCCCACTTCATTACAGTACATGGCTAGAGTAACTGTGATCAGAACACCTGGTGTTACATGACCACAAGCTACTAAATACTGAGAAAGGCCTGACTGATGTAAAGATATCTAGACTTCTTATTAAAATGATGAAAGAAATCATACTTATGAACACCTTTATATGTTGAGTCATTTGATTCTTTGCTACCTATTCACTGATGTTCTATAGCAATTATGTTATGTTTTACCATTTAAGTTAATAAGTAAATTTCATGTTGATTAGAAGAGCAATAAATTCAGTGATAAAAATGCATTATTTATTTTTCTTGAGTTGATAAAGCAGGAATGTTAGTAACTTGACAGATAATATCATATGAGATATTTGTTAGGAGGTTTTATCTATAAAATAATTATTATTAATAATATAACAACACTTTACTGTTACCTGATTCTGTGATGGCTGGGTATGTATTTGAAATGGCCTCCCTTCCCTTACTTCTACTCCATTGCCAAGGGGGTAGATGGGAATAGACCCCCCCCCCCCCCCCCCCCCCCCCCCACACACACACACACACTACATCATGGGCCTAAATTAAATCTAAACAAATAGTAGATCTGGCCTTACTCAAGGGCCCCCTTTACTTAACCTCTCTTGGCCTGTGGGTCCTAAATGAAAAACTATACAATTCATCTTATCCTAAGACATCCAACACCCTATATGTTAGAGTGAAGGTCTTTTTTTAATTCCATCCATGCCTAAAAAAAATATTTTAAAAATGTATCGGCTTCTTCCTTATGCAGAGACTATATTAGAGATTCTTGTGGGTAGCAAGTTGACTTGGCACAGCAATTTGAAACAACTGCCGAAATTAAATAATGTATTTAAAATCATACTTTTATATAAACTGTTACTGGTTGTCTGAGAGAAATCTCTTACCAAATTATTGCTGTTGATCCTAATGCTGTAAAAATATATTGAGCAAAGATTGTGACTTAAGGATTGGCACTGTGACCAATATCATTAGGGAATAATATTGTGGAAAAATAACTAAAAGCCGTAACAATGTGGGAGCTACGTCCATAAAATTCTTACCAGATTATTCTGAGAAAAACTTAAGATTCTAAAAGAAAGGAAATAAATAAGAAAATTAACCAGTGTGCATGTTCTGTTAAAGAGCATGTGTTGTTAGGACAATATCAACTAACAATATGTTATGTTAGCCTAATTCACTCACTGTATAACGTGTCTATTAACTTTTCAACTGAATGAAAAGAAACGCAAACTTTTTTTATTCTAGTGGATGGTCAAGCTGTACAGTCACTGTTGGTACAGTTAATAAATTGGACTTCATGCTTAAATACAGAATCTGTTAATTGTCTTTTCTTCATCAATTGCTAATTCATGTGGGCAATGTGTTCAATATTTATTGCCAGTGCAATTATATCTCCTGCACCTGACGTCTGCTGGATCAGAATCATGACACAGAAAGCAATGGAAAACACACCAATGTGTTTGTAGGAGATTTTGGAGAGAAATGAGTGACTCTTGTAGTGCTTTTGGATAGACTAAAATATATTCAGTCCAGATGATCACTACGACATGCCTTTAAAATGAGACAGCTTTGACACTTGGAAAGTTCCCCTTTAAAAAAAAATTTCAGCAAAACATTTGGCTGGGAATCAGTATGACCACTCTCATCTTACCTAAATTTGCAAAAAAAAAAATTTTTTTCCACCATAACATTTTGCAATTATCTACAAGCCTTGACCATTATATTCATACTTTGACAAAAAGCTGCCAGGTGTCAAAGGAATGTTCAGTCTGAAAAAGAAAAGAACATTTACATTCTCTAAATGTCACAACAGTTTAATAAGAATGGAAGTGTTTGATGGTAGGTTTTGCACATGTGTATCTCTAGACTGTATTTTTGTCATTAAGTTAATTAGGTTATATATCAAATGCTACTAAACTGACATTAAATAAAAAAATGTACAGAAATATTATCTAATAATGTTGATGATGCAGCAGATTGTTCCATCTCAGGAAATAATTGCCCGATTGTTTACTGTGTACGAGTTGTAGAATATTTTCCTTGCTGTCAAGTTTAGCTAGTAGGAATTCCCAAAGGTAAGGTGTTGGTATGTCATGTGACCAAGGTCAGGTCAAGGTCAAGTAAAGTAGGTCCCCTATAAGGTCCTCTTTTATATGACAGGGCAGATGTTCCCAAAGGTCTCAGAAATAGAGTTCTAGCAGCAGCAAAAAGATGATACCCAGTGTTTAGCTTGTACCGTAGATCAGCGGTTCTCAACTTGTGGGTCGCGACCCCCGCCGGGGTCGCGAGGCCGTCCCACGGGGGTCGAGAACCGCCTCCGACTCCCGGAAGTGCCGCAGGAACCCTTCTTATAAGGGTTCCTGCGGGTGACGTCAGCCGCAAACGTCACCACGTGACGCGCGACGTGATGACGTTTCGGCCGAACGTCACCACGTGACGCGCGTACGTGATGACGTTCGGCCGAAACGTCATCACGTCGTGGCGTGGTGACGTCAGGGCCGGGGTCGCCGGCCGAAAAGGTTGAGAACCGCTGCCGTAGATGGTTAAAAGGTTTAAAAGCGAACATCCTTTGCCTAGTTAGGCACTTTAGTGGCAATTTTCTGAGAATAAATCTTGTTGGATCTCTGTGAATAGCCACCTCCCTGTGTAAACATGAGACTGCTCTTTATGAGATGAGATGCTACAGAACAAATAGTGTAATTAAATTGGGGGGGAGGAGTCTGTTGGTGGACTAAAGCAGACATGTTTAAGAGCATTTGGTAGTGTTTGCGTAACCTGCTCTTATGTATCACATAAATATGTATTTTTTTTCAGACTGGTTGGATAAAGGGTGAATTACTTGAAGAAGGGTTACTATTTGCTTTTTTCTTTTTAACTTCAGTATTTGGGTTGAATAGGGTAGACAGTTTACAGCAACTTTTATCTGGCAATATTTTTTTAGTACATAATCTGCTGTGCATTGCCGAATAAGCATAGTCTGTGATTGAAAAGAGCAACAGAGATCCATCAAGGAGCATACAAAATTCTGGACATCTTCAAAACTGGTGAGAGACCAGGAAGAGGACAGACTGAAGTCCCTAGCGTGTAATGTGCACACAAGTTACCTTTCCCTAGCTCAAGCCTCTGTAATCTCGTGCATTCCAAATATAAACAAGCATGATTGATGACTCCTAAAGGTCAGCACACTGCTTAACCAATAGCAGTTAGGCAGCTTTTTCTTCTTGTGTTGCCTGACTTGCAAGAGGCAAAGAAGTTGGGGGAGCATGGGAGGAAAAAATGTTGGCTCTGAGGAAATCTAATCAGGGAAACAAACGGCAACTTTTATTTCTTAATTAAACTTTTTTTTTTTTTTTTTTTACTATTTGTGTTATCGATTGGATTAGAATAAAGGAGTTTTATATGTATGTGGGCAATTATATCAGCATTATACTTCTCCTTTAATGCATAGTGCTACTCTATTTAGTTTGTTATTAGGGTAATGGGTAGGGCACCTGTTGGTTAAGGTGCAGTTGTTATATGAGGTGTATATTAGGACAGTGGCTAGCACTGCCCAACTTAAGTTAGTGAAGGTCTATCACCTAGAAAGCCTGGGGCACAACAATCTCTCAGATATAAGGAGAGACAAGTTGAGTATAGGTGATACCTTTTATTCGCTAACTGAATAGATGGTAAATGCAAGCTTTCCAGACTACTTAGGTCTCTTCTTCAGGCATAGTATGGAACAAAAAATTAAAGAGTAACAAAATTATACAGAAGCAGTTACAACACAATAAAATGTTATCAGTTTAACATCCTGACATCAAAGTTGACTAAAAAACTTAATGAATGGAACAAGCAATAAAATGTAATCAATTTGACATCAAAACTAAAAAGTAAGAGTCTCTGCAAAGACTATGGCCAAAGATTTACAGATATTTTACTAACAAAAACCCCTTTTAGGCTAGTTTCACACTAGTGTATTCAGAAGCAGCTCTAGCCCTATCGGCGCCCTAGGCTACCCCCCCCTGGTGCCCCCCCTGTCCCACGACAACCCCCCTGCCCCGCACTCACCTCCAACACCGCCGTCGCTAGGTAGATGCTAGGGGCGCCCCCCTGGACACCCGGCGCCCCTAGCATCTACCCGTATGGCTTAATGAGAGAGCCGGCCCTGAGTGTATTGGTCGCAGCATTTTTTTTTTTTAATTTCTGGCGAAAATACACTGAGAATAGATGCCATCGAAAATCCGTAGAGAATAATGCTGGAAGAAAAGTGTTCATATTAGCATTCCATTGAGAGTGTATTAAGCTAGAACGCTACCGTATGTGGTATGGAATGCAGCATATTTTATATGACTAGATTAGTTTCGATAGGTATTTAACAGTTGCAATCACATATAGTGTAAAAATGCGCTGCGTTTGCAAACTGAGTTCATTTTGTAATAGCAAAAAAGGCAGGGAAAAAGCACCTATGAAAATTCGGTGATAAAGAAAATCCTCTTGAAATCATTGGAATGGATTCAACTGAAAGTAGGATAAATTACAGGCATCATTTTTCTGTATTATCGATATTCGATTACGAGCTACTGAAAGCACAATACAGAAAAATGTCCCTTTTCCCTTGTTCCCCTGAGCTTATATTTATCTATTCGTCTGTGTATATAACCTGGTTCAACAGCTGAATAGATGAGTATTCTGTTTTACAATGACATTTACATAATGTCTCTAATTTCCAGCCATGCAGGGCTGACAGACAGGTTTTATTTCTAAATAATAGCATTTCTACCTGTTTTGTATAGGAAAATTTATGTACAGTAAATGGTTCCATTCCCAACAGACAAACAGTTATATTCATTACATGTATCCAGTAATTGGAGAGAATAAACAATGGGCTCCTATAGCCACTACCATGTGGGTTCATCCTAATATTTTGTTTCAGTAAAGATGCATGTTCCAGTTTTAGTGTTCAGAAAATTAATCCATTAATCCATTCTTTACAGCATCTATCTAAGGAATTTTTATCTTTTTTTTCTGTTCATAAGATAGAAATGTTTAAGTGGGATTGACCATTTATATAATATACTGTATAAGACTACTGTTGCATATGTCACTTCAGGTGCACTGCTCCGAATTCACCTGTTTGACTTTGCCAAGGTGAATTGGAGCGGAGATGGAAGGGCTTTAGTGTTGCATAAGGTGACTATTCACTCAAAAGTTACAATGGCAACTGTGACTAAGTGACAACATGACCTAGGAACACAGTAACATAGAAATAGATAGAATATTCACAGAATACAGTTAGTAGGACAGTGTGAGATTAACGTCACTGTGCTTCACTTGTCAAATTCGCCTCACTCTGTTCTCATCCTACTTCAATCTTACTACACCACACTACGTATCTGACAGCATTCTCCACTGTCCACCTGGTCTAAACACCAAAGAGAAAAAAGTTTCCCTATCTAGCACACACAAAAATGATTAGTGAAAATATATACAGTAAATGCGTACTGTCCTCTACTTCGACAAGAGTATTCTCCATTTAGTCAATAGTGAGCAGTGAATTCACGACTATTTTGGTGATGCAACTTGAATTGTAGAAAATTTGACAGGTGATTTTGCACTTTAGTCAATGAGGCCCTTAATATTCTTTGAAGAGGTATATTCCATTATTTACGTTAATGCATCAAACCTTTAAAGATCTATTGTGTCATGACTATTTTTTTTCCTGTCTCTAGTTGGTTAAAATGATACCCTTCACCTTTCCAACCCCTTTCCTTATCTGTGCACAGTGCTGTTTAATTACAATCTGGCTCAAGGTTTTATTTTCTGTCTATCTCAGCTGATGCTTGCTTCTCTTTGGAGTTGCACAGAATGGGACTTCTCTCTGTGGCCTTGCCTATTTAAAGGTGAACTAAATATTTAACTCTGCTAAGTAAGATATATACTGAAACTTACATTGGTTAAATGAAATGGGCATTTTTAGTTATATATTAAACTCCCCAATGCTTCAGGGTTGTGCAATAATGAACTGTAATACATTATTTAAATTGATCTGATTAATATGCAGCAATGCAATTAAATCAAGTTCTTATAAACCTCACAGCATAAAAAATGTATAAATGTTTGTTATTCAAATTATAGCATTGTCCAAACATCCTTTCAAAACTAGACACAAAAATTCGGATTGTATGGAAGTTATTACCGGTAATTGTATTCCATGTGACTCCTTATAAATGAAGTGATACCAGATTGGCAATCCTGCGTGTGCCACATGCCAACACTCTATATAAAATATGACTATTGCCACTTACTGCTTTTTTTTTTGGAAGATTCAATTTAAAAAGGAGTATTTCACTATATTACTTTAAAAAATACTGTGGTAAACTGTTCACATTCAGGGCAAGACACATCGGCACCCCGTGAGGCTGGAATAAAAAAAAGATTTAGGGGGTTATTCACTAAGGTGCGAATTCGACTGTCAAGTTCTCAATCAGCGGATTCCCATAGCAAATCCGCAATAATTTCCCCATTGTAAAGTTGCGACAATTATTTAAAGTTAAGATTGTGACATTTTTCCCATAGAAAAGTCGCGACTGCGCCAATATTCTCATTATAAAGATGCAACTACGACAGTATCAGCCTATTGTGACTGTCTTTATCTGGCGAATTCACACCTATACGCAACAATTCAGACTTTAGTGAATAACCCCCTTAATATCCAGATGTGAAACAGGGTTCGTTACTGTTGTGCTGTGAAATTGTGAACTAGTTCTAGAAGTGGATCTAGAAAAATCTCTGGAGTGCTTCAAAAAAAGGTTTGGACAGTTATTTAAAGAACATTAGGGGTGGGGTTATTTAAATCAGTAGTAATATTTAGTAATACGTTGATCGGTTTGATCGATTTTCTTATTATGTAAGTTTTAATTACTTCATAGTATTTACTACCGGGAAATTCAAATAGCAATTTCTTTTTCTGCTGTTACAGGGAAGTAATCTGATTTAATAAACCATAAAAGTGGTGATGATGAGATTTGAAAGTAAATTATAAGTATTTGTAGATATGTTTTTTTTATATATATGGTTTTAGGCTACTTGTGTATAAAATGACAGTAAAGAAAGGAAAGTGTTGGTTTCCTTTTTTCTCTATTTTCCCTCTTCTTCTCCTATTATTTCCCCTCTATTTTATTCTTTTTATAGTTCAAATTAAACTTTTTAACTTAATATTTTTTTCTAATTAATAGAGGATAGAGGTGGTAAAATTGTGGTTTTTTTTCCCAAATAAGTATCTGTGAGAAATTATTTTGAATGAAATATATTGTGAAATGTAGCCCAGGAAAAATGTGTGCTGTCACCATGGCAGCAAGTCATCAGTTGAAGATTTCCCACCTACCAGGCCATTGGACAGGAACTCTGGGGCCTTCACATGACTTTTGGAGGGTCTCTATCTTAATGCTGACACTTCACGAAAGCCTTGAACAACTACCTTATCATAAATAGCAATCAGTTCATAAGTAATGAAATGTCTTGTGAAAAAGTTTGGTCTTGTACCATTTCAGGATCTATAGATCCATTGACATTTAGCAGTTAGTAATCAACTGACCTGTTCCTTTGCTGACGTAATGTGAGGATCAGTCTGGGCCTCTATTAGGCTTCCCCACTTAGCTAATCCTCTGAAATCAGTGATCAATGGAGCTTAACACTAGGGAAGAGAAATAGAGAAACAAAAAAGTATAGATAGTTGAGCTTTGCTCGGGTTAGTCTAAATCCTTTAATGAAGTAAAATAATGCATATGCTTATACATGTATGCTTTTATGACAATGAAAAAGACTAGGTTGTGTAGAGTGTGGGTAATCTTTTGAAATGGTTTGGAGAAGTTCCTGTCCAGTGGCCTATTGTAGAATTCTTTTTTTGCCTGAAGGTAATAGGAAACAGAAATTGATATGGCATGATAAACTTATTAAATAAACTTTTTATGATCAAACTTCATTTTTTTAATTTTTTGTGTATATTTTTTTGCACATGGAGGGAGAAGGGCACCAGAGATTATTGAAACTAGGTTTTAATGCATGTTATTTAATAGAACATTGTTATCAAAATGAGGCAAAGTGTGTTATCTAAAAACAGTGTCCCTCCTTCCTGCATTGGCTATGCAGTAGCATATTACAGTTACATTGAAGGAAAACATTAATACATTGAAAGCAGGGCTAAGGTCCCTAAAACTGGCAAGACTTACTGCCAACCACTAGAAGACTACATTGACTGAAGAAGAAGAGTTATATGTAATGGAAGCATAAACAGGGGCAAAACTGCAGAGGGTGCAGCAGCAGCATCTTTACTGGGGCCTGGTGACCTGAAGGTGCTCCAATAACTACAAACAATTGTTTGTACAGTTTATACAGTGCAAAACATACAGAAACAACACAATTACAAGGCTAGATAGTTATTCCACACACAGGGACTAAATAATATCAAAGAATAAGGAAATGAAGAGGGAATAGAACAATTATAATTATTAAGGGCATGGGTATATGAGTCTCAGACTGGAAATGTGTTTCTACAGGGGTTAGATAAAAACCTGAAACACCTGTCAGTTTAGTGTGGGAGGTTTCATGGCTAAATTGGACCAGCCTGGTGGCCAATCTTCATTAATTGCACATTGCACCAGTAAGAGCAGAGTGTGAAGGTTCAATTAGCAGGGTAAGAGCACAATTTTGCTTAAAATATTGCAATGCACACAACATTATGGGAGACATACCAGAGTTCAAAAGAAGACAAATTGTTGTATGTCTTGCTGGCGCATCTGTGACCAAGACAGCAAGTCTTTGTGATGTATCAAGAACCACGGTATCCAGGGTAATGTCAGCACACCAACAAGAAGGATGAAACACATCCAACAGGATTAACTGTGGACACAAAAGGAAGCTGACTGAAAGGGATGTTCGGGTGCTAACCCAGATTGTATCCAAAAAACATAAATCCACAGCTGCCCAAATCATGTGTGTGTATCTATATATACAGTATATATATACAGTATATATATATATATATATATATATATATATATATATATATAGATACACACACACTTGTATTTGTCATTCCCAAGACAAATTGATGCTGTATTGGCCGCAAAAGGAGAAAAGGAGGCCCTACACCATACTAATAAATTAAAATGACAGGTGTTTCAGTTTCATTGTCCAACCCCTGTAGTTATTCCACTAAACATAAGACAATTGAAGTAACTAAAGATGATCAGTAATCATCATCTCAGAAATGGTCCTTTGTTTAGATGATCAACTGCTATTGTTATATTATATTATATTGGTATATCCATCCCTAAAGGTATAACACTCATCTAGAACATACTAAACTGCCAGGGATCTCACTACAAAACAATAGTACCCAACATGTATAAATAATATAAAGGCACTCTCAGGACTTTTATGCTAAAATATTTAAACAATTAGATACCAGCCATTCACAAGGTAATCATTGTATGTGTCATGATATATGTACGTATATGTATAAAATATGTATTGGTGAATACTAGAATACGTTGATATACAATGCAGGGAATTATTTGCATGTGATTTCCATATAAGCACCGGAACTTAAGCTAATTTCTACTGCATTGTATTTATCCATAAAACAGAATGAGCAGAAGGCAGATTAAATGAAAGGGAGAATTAATGGCAGGCAAATTCTCCAGTGATTATACTGGTAAAGTCATCCAAGCAAAGATTCTTATCATGTCAAATTATTTCTAATGCCTTTTGGCAGGGATTTGCAAACCATGTCTTTCCAGCTGTTCCCGAACTACAACTACCAGCATCCCAGCAGACTATTATATGCTTCTCAGTGCTTCTCGTAAGTGCCCTTAATCTGACCCACAACTGAATGTAGCTAACTATAAATACACACAACATATTGCTTGGTGCTATGGGGACATCTGCAATGATGTCCTTTTCTACCATATGCTGTTTAAAGATCATACACACCTTTTGAAATATGTGCAATCTGTTAAACATTCTGCCTTAGCTGTAACCCTGCTGGCAGTTGTGTTGCTGACTACTCCTGTTTGCAGATGTTCTGTTGATGGCGGTTTGGAAAGCTGGTGCTCACATAGTGCAACAGATCCATTTATATTCACACCAAAACTTGTCAATTTGAAGAAAATATTAATAAACCTGCTTATTCATTTGTATGTAACAATTTCATAGTTTAACCAGAAACTTACTTCCCCTGACCTGGATTTAATCACCCATAGGTGAAATGACACAATATTAATGCAAGCAAGATCTTGGAAAAATATTCAGTTGGTTTTAAAAGGTGGAAACAGGCTCGAAAAGGTTATTTACATATGATTCCCATATCTGCATCCACAAAACATTTAACCCTTTGCTTGCTGGAAGTAAAAACTGTAGCCCTAACTAGATGCTGTTTCCCACTACCCTTGAAGCTCTTTTGTGAACTTCCAAAGCAGCACAAATCGCTGTTCACTAAGGGGTTTATTGATCAAGGTGAGAGTTTGACTTAAAGTGAATTAAATCACTTTGGGTGGCTATGTTCTGATTCTCTACTCCTTATTGACTAAACAAGATTCCCATAGCAAATTCATGAACACAAAAGTATTTCCATAGTGAATTCTCAACCCCATCAGTAGCCGCCTATTGTGTAGTGTGTGACCATTGTTAGCTGGTGAATTGACTACATCGCACAGTTTACTGAATACCCAAATAGGGGGAAGTGGAAAATTCACATCTTCACGTGACAATTCAGACTTTAGTCAATAACACCTAAATTCTTTAAGTTGGACTTTTATCTTAAATCCAGCTAATCCTAACATACAAGAACCCTTCCTGCTGTATATATGTAAGTATTTATTCATTTCTATTATAAATATAATAGTAACGATATATTACGCAGTGCTTTACAGAGATTCACCATTCACTTCAGTCCCTGCCCCTACAATCTAGTTTCCTTATTTAGGAATGTTTTTGGATTGTGGGAGGAAACCGAAGTGCCTGGCAGAAACCCGCACAGGTGTGGGGAGAACATACAAACACCATGCAGATGAAGTCCAGGGTGGAACTGAACCCAGAACCCAGTGCTGCAGGGTAGTAGTGCTAACCAGTGATTCACCGCACTGCCCATATATAGTGGGATGTTCTCTTTTTAGACATTGCTGTTTTGTAACTAAGGGTGAAATTTATTAACTTTGAAATCGGTGGTTTCGACGTTTCGATCGAAAAATTTACTTTTGATCGATCGGAATTTAGCTTTGATCGACCGGAATTTAGCTTTGATCAACCGGAATTTAATTTTGATCGATCGGAATTTAATTTCGATTGATCGCATCGCTGCTTTCGACGTTAATAAATTTCGCCCTCTACAGTATTCTCTCTGCTGGTATGTGCATATGCATTAGAATGGGCAACAACAAGAGAAACATAGTAATGTAGTTTATTAGGCCAAAAACATCACAAGTCCATCCAGTTCATTATCCTTCAATGCTAATCCAGAATGCAAAGAAACAAGGCAAAAGTCAGTTATTTCATCTCAGGAGAAAAAGAACTACATCAAGCCCACCCAATGGGAAGTCAATCTTTGTTGATCTGCTTTACTTAGTTTGGTCTCTTATAGGAAGCTTAGTGTTTTCTTGGTAAATCTTGTGTAGGACAGATCTGTGCTTTTTTGGTGAATTGATGGCCCCAAATATTTAGATCCATTTGTAATATAATTACTATACATAGTTTTGTACAATCTGCAAAAAAAATGAAATTTTACTATGCAATTCCTTAAGAATCATACATAAGCTTATTGAAGAGAATAGGGGCCAATACTGCCCCCTGTGGGACATGCTAGTAATGGTGACCCAATCCGAAAAATAACCACCCTATTCTTTTTCCATGGTGAGAGTTGGTAACCCATTTTCCCAGTCCAAGCTTTCTCATTTTATGTACCAGTCTTTTATGTGTCACAGTATCAAATGTTTTATGGATGATGGATCCAGTGACTCACCTTGGTTCAGTCCAGGGCTGACCTCCACATAGAAACTGAAAATATTTGGTAAGAGTGGTAAGCATTCATTTAATGAGATCATAGTTGTTGTGATAGCACCTTTTTCCAGTCTCCAGTGCCCAGAAGAATTAGATTTGGGCCCATTATTGCTCATAACTCACTATATACATTTACCTATTGTGTAGGATCAACGATCACTATTACAGCCTCCTACTCCACACAGGTTGCTTCTGCACCTGTACCTTACAGT
>WMED01003027.1:0-22977 GCA_019650415.1 Pipa parva
TAGATAGATACAGATAGATAGATAGATAGATAGATAGATAGATAGATAGATAGATAGTTAAAATACATCACTTCCAATTTCAACTTTAAAGCCTGCAGATCCTACTTTTTCAAAACAGTTATTGTGGTACATTTTTCACAAAAAAATGGTTGTAACTTTGTTTATTTGTGGTTTGTTTAATCAGTACAACATATGAATGAAAAAAATACTGTGTTCAATCACTAAGGGGTTTATTCTCTAAAGTCCAAATTCGACTGTCAAATTCTCAAACAGCAGATTCCCATAGCAAATGTGCGACCGCAGCAATTCTCCCATTTTAAAGTCTTAACTGTAACAATATTTCTAATGATAAGTCATGACTGCGACTATATTTTCATTATAAAGATGTGACTGCGACAGTAGCAGTCTATTGCGACTGTCTTTAGCTGGCGAATTCTCACCTTTAAACAACAATTTGGACTTTAGAGTATAACCCCCTAAATGTATGTCATCAACTTTTGGCTTTGTTAGAACAATGTATATTATACTGATTAACACATGATTTTATTAAGTAAGAGGTTATTAATTAAGAGATTACTAATCATGTAAACCATAAACAAACTACACTGCCATAATGTGGAGTGATACATTCCAATCAATCCTGAATGTAAGAATAGAGGAAAACAGCAGCTTCTTCCCACCAACAACCTTCTTGTGTTTCCTTATTCCAATAGCCTTATGTCTAGAAACACATAAAGAACATTCTGCTTATGTACACTGTACAATTCCACAAGGTAAAGATTTAGGCTTATTGAAGGCATCACTCTTTGTAAAACGCTTTGTGATAAATATTATATTTAACAATGTGTCTTCTTTATACAGTGTGTTTGCTCCTGGTATGGTCAATATTTTTTCATCATGGGCTAAATCTATTATACTTGAAAATAAGTGAAAAATAGCATTCTTATAAAAATAAATGTTAGCAAATACATATTTTCTATTTATCATAGGCTGAACACATTCAAAGCACAAATGTGTTGGATGAATAAATCAAACGTTTCTCTAAAAATGATTTGATTTTCTTAGCTTAAGGAAATTGAAGCACTAGCTGTCCATGCTAAACATACTCAGTCTCTGATATATTAAAAAGGAAAAAACAGAACTTGCAACACAGAAGCATTTTTTAATTTTGTTGAATGTATTTCCATACATCATATTTTAGATATTTTAGATTAATAAATAGTACTTCATTCAGAAAAATGCCCCATACTCACATGTCCCATATATACCATAGACATATAACCAATTTACATAAGTTAATATTTTCTGTTATTTCCTATAATATCTAATTATTAAGATGTATTTTATTGAAATTTATATGTACAATTTATTTGTCAGTGTGTTGCGAATTCATTTTTGTCTCCTCACGCTGACAAGATTTTTGAAGGAGTAAGTGTTAACTATGCCTCCCTGGAAACCTTCTGTAGGTCTTGGTTTTTCTTTAATGATTTTCTTTCTTCAGTATCCTTTTTAATATAAGTAGAAACATGCTCTGATGGATACAGGTTTGGAGAATGTCATCAGTGGAAGAAATTGATCTTCTGTCTACTTGATCAGTAAACTTTATAATAAAACACATACTATATATATATATATATATATATATATATATATATATATTATATACTGTATATACAGTATACACACATTATGCATATCTATATATTGTAAGGATTTTGTGTTTGAAGGCAGGTATTTTGCCCCAATAATCCAAACATATTGCTGGAGGTCAGGCTGGGATATTTAAGTCACCCCAGCTGCAGGCTAGAGCCTGATTAAAAAGGCAGCTGGGAGAGTCAGTTGTTGGTCAGCTTTGCTAAAGGTAGAAACAGTGTTGGGAGTGTGCTGAATTTTTGTTTATATCCCACTGTGTTTGCTGAAAAAAGCTTCACACTAAAAGTGGTGTACAATTTGGATTGGTTTATTTTTGCTAAGAAAGGCTGTATCTAAGTTCGTTTTGTGGAAATAAAAGCTGAATGTCTAAGAAACTAGCTGTTCAGGGTAAGTCATTCATGGAAGACTGCTATACTGTTTGAATGATTCCCTACTATATATATATATATATATATATATATATATATATATATATATATATATATATATATATATATATATATATATATATGAACTGCTGCAGCACCCAAGTCGACGTTTCGGTCAGCGAATGAGACCTTTTTCAAAATAACTGGTTGCCTTGAAAAAGGTCTCATTCACTGACCAAAACGTCGACTTAGATGATGTAACAATAAATATTTTTGAATTTTTCTTAAAAATCCTTGTGTGCTGTAGCAGTTCATATGTATGTTATTTTTTTCTACATGCACCAAGGTAATTAAGTGAATTGCAGTAGGGTGGAGCGCGGTGCTTTGTTTGTTTTATATATATATATATATATATATATATATATATATATATATATATATATATAAATTTCTTAAAATCGTAAAATACCGCTAACGCGATATTGATAGCATCGATATCTCAATATTGGTAATTTTAACGATATCGCAATATCAGAAATTACCAATATCGATATCGCGATATCGGAATCTACCGATATCGGAATTTACTGATATCGATATCGGAATTTACCGATATCGCGGCCATTCTACCATTGAAATCAATGGCTGGCCGAAATTCAATATCGTGATATTGATACCAGTAAATTCCGATATTGCGATATTGTTAAATTCCAATATCGCGATATCAATAGTTTACAATTTTAATAAATTTCGCCCTCATTGTTTATCCTGATTTTTCTAATACCCTTTTGGGACATAATACATAATTGATTAACTTCTTCTAGCAAGACCAACAGTTTATAGTTGGATCATCCATAAATGAAAAATTAAATACTTAAATAAATACAAAACACTGCTTAAAGGCTTGCTCCTAGTAAAACTATAGCTGATGCAGATAGTCTAACTAGAAAGTGAATGTAAATTACAAATGCGTATCAGAACAGTAATATGTAAGAAATCCAGTCTGAAGGTAAGGGTTTTGTATAGTATACAAATATGTCCAAAACAGTAAACTCTAACTAAAATCTCCTTTTAAAGGAAAGCTAGAATACCAATCCCATGTTTTAAATAGCTCCCATGGATTTTTGATTTCAGAAAATGTAAAATAAAATCATAATAATAAAATCATAAAATATAGTCAGTGCAAATTATACCATAAAAGCTTTGTGTGATAGGTTTAAAGCCAACATATGGCAAATTTTACGAAAGTTTAAAATTATTTTTGTGACTTTTTTGGCCATTTTTTTGCCCAAAAATCAGGAAAAAATTAAATTTTTGACCTTCCCCCCAGTTTTTTTCCATTTTTTTGCAGTTTTTTTGCCCAACTTTTGGAAGAAAATGGTCAAAAAAGGGGGCAAAAAGGTTAAAAAGTTTCTTACCATTTTAATCATAATATTTTTCACTTCAGAATTATATGTAATTCATGACAAAATAGCATTTGAACAATTCCTTTAAAAGTAGGCATTCCTATTTGCCTCAAACAGTAGAAAATTTGCACTGGCCTTAATGAAGAACAAAAACATACACTCCTAATGCAGAAATCTTTATCATCTTCAAAAGAATACAGAAAGATTGCACTCACATGTTTCAACATAGAATTAGGCAATGTCATCAATGTATAAGTTCCATGTTACAACTGGTCTCTTTACTCACTAAAAAGATGAAATCACAATAGTGTAATATTATTTATCAACTTTTAATGAAAGATCAAAATTACACTCACATGTAGTAATGAAATCATACACTCATCAAATAATAGTTCTTTCCATTGTGTTTCACCAATACCGGCTTCCTCAGAGAAATGTAGATCATGTCAGATGTTGTGTAGCTAGTTTCTGTGTGTGGCACATTGTTATTTAAATGGTCACATGGGAAGTGACATCATAGAAACTGGATATTGAGTAACATAAATGTGGTTAGTTAACCTAACCTTATTTGCAGCTTTTGGAGGGGGGGCTCCTGTTCATTTAGGAGCATATGTAGATTATATCCCTTATAATGGCTGTCCCTGTCTACTGCTACAGAGGCTCCTAAATTAATAAAAGAATAAAGTAACCCCCATGTCATGCTGGCCTCGCTGTCAGCAACAGAGAAAGTCGGGCTGGACTGCTGGGTGGGTCCTGGGAAAATTTTCAGCATCACAGTGAGCCGGTCTGATGCTGCCTTTAAACAGAACAAAATTTGTATCAGTAACAGCTAACTTCTTAGTTGAACATATTTTCATATACATTATAAAGAAATCTTTACCTTTACCTTGCATAAGAGATATTAGATGTCCTTTCCAGATGTAGCAGAGTTGTTTCTGCAAAATTCCTAAAAGCTAGTTTTGTCATTTGAACATAATGCAGCAATATATCATTATGTATTAACAGAATTGTAATTTTCTTTGAATGTATTTCTTGAGTTGTTTTAAAGTATTTTTTTTTAATTTTGCATTGCTAATACTATAGTATTTAAATGAAGATGTGAGTCCAAAATACATAAGTAAGTATTTCAGAACTCAAAGAAAAAACTATTGAAAAGAACCCCCAAATATTTATTTAACAAAGTCAAGACAATGTCTTTTGTGTATTAAATTGTATTTTTTTTTGTTTTCCAAGAGCAAGAATGAAAATCATATGTATACAATATATATTGCAGTTTGTAATTTATATCCTTTCTGTTGGTTGGCGTTAAGTATGAAGACTTGTTGATTCTTTTAAGCAAAGAAGGGATAATTTGGCAACATTATCTCATCAAGGTTATTGATGATGAAATATAAGATGTCAGGGAGTAGTAATAAAATAATGTTTAAGATGTAATGTAATTTTTATTGTGATAGTCATTTTGTGAATTCATAGCTTTTCTGTTTTTTTTTTTTCTGAATAAAAATGAATGCATGTGCTGTGTGTATACAGAAAAATGATATTTGTGTAACTTGGGTTGCAGAGATGCCACCTTCCTAAAATAAAATACTCTATATATAGAGCGCTCATATCCATATCTTTTTTGCAACTGAAATGCTGAATCTTTGAGACTTTAACATCCTAATTTACCAGAAAAACAATTTTACCAGAGCACAAGAAATCTCTATTGAATATCAGGTAACTCAAAGAGGTGAAAAAAAAATACTCAAAAGATGAGCTTTGCATTTTGCATTAAGGTATTTTTGACATCTTGTGACATTATGCTCAAATATTTATCCATTCCCTGACAAAATGATGGATGTGTATTCTATATTGAATTATCTGATATCAGATTTTCTTCCTGAAATAAGACCTCAATATATCAAAGATATATTAATGCTTTATTCTTTATCTAATCATCGTAGAACAAATCAGAGTTAAAGGCATATAGTTAAACATTAACATTCTATTATTTCATTTTATTATGCAATTTTCTGTGAGAATACATTTATATTTCAACATTTTACACGTACTTCATTTATACATATAAATGTGCAAATCAGTGTTCCATTATCAGTGTTTATCAAAATAAACTATGAGAACATGATTTATTAGGTTAAATGTAATTAACTAGTTAGATTTTATTTATTTTTTTATAAAATAGCTGAATTGGTTTATATATATATACTATAAAATTTTTATTTGGTATAGTTTTATGTTTTTCTCCTTAGTCATTATGCTTTTGCTGTCTATCACTTCACTCCAAACTAGGGATAGATTGGAAGGACTTTCTATTCAAAACTAGTGTAATTTGGAAGAAAAATATTAAGTGGGCACATTAGTCAAATATTATGGAATTCTGATATTAGTGGGAACAAAGTCAGACTTAAAAATACATTTCCCTAATAATTAAGCATAAGAAAAAAGTTTGCAACATTTTATTATTTTATCCGAAAATTTATCTGAAACGCGTTGAGTTGGGGAGGACTACTTACACAGCTGTCCTGGACTTACCTTTTGGAGACCATAAATGCTGGATGCACCCCCAGAGACACGTGCATATGGAAAGATGAACATTTTTCATTCTATTTTAAAGTGATCATTTCACAGCTGTTTTGTGAGTACATATATATTTTTAAACTTTTATTGTTAATAAAATGTTAATACACTCTGGGATATATTCCATTTTTCTGGAGTGCCAGATGCTGATACAGTCTTGAGAGGAAGATGTCACAAGTACTATAGAAGGTTTCCATGTGTTTGAGACTACATGCCTTTAATTATCTTATATCTGGTGAGCATATAATCATCACTATCTGCCGGCATGTGGTGTGTGTGCTTTTAAGATTTTCAACACTGTGTATATATCTTATTGGGACATTTGGTTTTCTCCTTTTGAAAGTATAATTTAATCACTGATAAAGCACTATTAGTGCATTTTTTCTGTTGCGCTTCTCCACAGTGGTTTTTTGCATAATTTGTTGTTGGGGAAGAAGAGCGGATTCCCTTGGAGACAGCTGCACAAGAATTACACAGAAAGGACTTGCACGTTTGATATATAGCGCTGTGGAAAGATTCATTTGGTTGTTTATTGTACAAATATTGTCAACTTTAAAATGTTGAAACATTTACATTTTTTTTAACCTGTGACATGTTATTTTCTTAACTTATAACCAATATAACCTTTAATAACATTTGTCAGTGTAACATAACCTTGTTGGTTTTGGTGTTTCTCTGTATGATTTTATCTTGTCTCTTTCCTTTTTTCATTTCCCTTCTCCATCCTCTCCTCCTTTTCCCTTTCCTTTTTTTCTACTCCTTCTCCTCCTCTCCCCTCCCTCCTTTTTTTCCTACTTTCTCTTTCTCATATCTCTCTTTTAATCTCTTTCGACCTCTGTGTTATCTAATTTGGGCTTGTTCTTTGTGGGGTTGTTTCTCATGTTCTAGCCAAAGATTCCATGTTCTTAAAAATCTATTGTATTGATTAAGATTACATGCAGTAATTTTTTCATATTCTATGTTCATTTTAAAATTTTTCAGATTTCTTTACTGGTGGGGGCTGGTGGGGGTCCTAGGTGACCTCCAGTTTCCTTCAAGTAGGAGTTTGGTAGTAAAGAATAGATGGGTAGCTATTGCTCTAATTTTTTTCTTAGTTTTCTGAGGATAATTGTGTAATAGTGCTATTTTGGGTCTAGTTGGGAGTAGTCTACCAGTTATTTTGTGTATTAGTTTAAATATATATTTCCATAATTTTCTTATTTTGGGGCATAGCCAGAAAATGTGCAAAATATTCCCCTCTGTCTAACAATCCCTCCAGCACAGGCTTTGGATGGAGGGAGACATTGCATGTAGTCTGGACGGCACCCAGTACCACCTCAGAGAACATTTTGGAGGCTCAAGAGGAGTATTTAAGAAATAAATACTCACACCTATGATTTTATGCACTACTCATATTTTTGGATGTAAAAATTTTTTTAGCATGGGTAATTACTAAGAACCATTTTATTTAACCTAGAGATAGATTGTACAATCCAACTGTCATGGATATAGTGTACCCTCTTATCACCACAGGGATGACGTGGGTTTATCTGAGTTGCAGAGTCTAAGGAGCCTCCAGTCTTCAACTTTGAAGGGGGTATGGCCTTTGTGGCAGGGAGACTCCTAGGTCGCTGACCTCAGACTCACCCCCGAAAGTGAAAGCTGGATACGCAGGAATCAACAGGTACTGTCTCTTTAAGGATGGACAGGTACAAAAATATGCAGGTGGCAGGGAAACATAAGGAGCAGATACTGGACACAGGAACTGGATAAGGACTGGGAACTAAAACAGGAGTAGGAACTGGACACAAAACTTAGAGCCTAAAATGGGATGACATTCAGACAAGTGCCTGAAAATGCTGGCTTTTTAATCCCCCACTGGACACAGGGAAAGGGACAGGCCACATTGCCTAGCAATAACATATGTCCATCAAAAAAAAGCTGCCGGCCTCCCATACACAGAGCACTTCTGCATATACACAATGTGGGAGGTTGGAGAGGAGAGAGACGCCGCTGGATTGTGATGAAGGTATGTAACACCAACAACACCAGTCATATGACTCACTTTTCTAAGAGATCCACAGATTATTTATATTGTGTTAAGCAATTAGCTTAATAGGATAAGGATCCTTCAATATGATATAAATAATAGTGGATTTCAAAAATAGGACTCCAGTGACCTCATACACAAATATGCCGATATGGAATATGCTCAGTAATAAAGGGTTTATTGTGCTAGATATACATAACATAGGTGCTGAAAGTTTGGATCAATGAAACTCGGCATTGTATTAACACTTTCTGTATAAATTGTACTATTAAAATAGAAACTGTTTTAAATCTCACTATTTGGGTTTGCTTTTCTTCTTTTGCTCCTTCAATTTAATCTGCCATCTCTGTAATTATATAGGGAGACATTTATACTCCCCTTGAGAGAGGTAGTTTAGCTGCCTCTGTAATCATCAACTTTACCTTCTGCTTTGGCTTTATACAATGGACCACAGACCCACCTTACAATTATGGGTATAAATTCAAAATGACTTACCTTTGCAGTTTAACTTCTCATATTACTCCCCCCCCCCCATATCATAATCTACTAATTTTAAAACTTTCCCTGCTAACAGGATCTTCTCTAACCCACTGAGCCCCACTGGTGCAGGAACCTACACACCATAGACCTACAACATGTGTCCTTTACTCTTTGCAATTTTATTTACAGTTGTAGGAAAACTTAAGCTGCTGTGATTTAAGTTAATAGCACAATAATATCTGAGTTAGATAAATTACATAACTCTAATTACTGTGTACAAATAGACAAATCAGGTGCACAAAGCAAACACGCCAGGCACCATGTCCATATCACTGGAGTAAAAGCAAGAGTCTCTAAGGTAAACTTTAGTTAGTACAGAAGAGTGTTATGGATGCTTTCTCTGTGCAAAGCAACCCTATTCATCCTTACTCAATAAATTAAACTAAACAATTTTATTGCAGTCTTCTTAATAATCCAGTTTGAGTTGATGTAAATGCTTAAAATGATGAAAAAAACTACATTTATAAAAGTAAATTAATCATTCTATACAGGTGCCAAATCCCAAATTATAGAAAAAGTTAGTAATTAGTCAGAAAATAACTAGAAAAGAGAAGTGCAAAAACATGCAAAGAACTAATAATGCTTTATCAAAAATATATGGATGATATAGAAAAAATAGCCCAAACGTGCCAATGAAGATAAATATGAAACATGTGAACTAAATGAAATATAATAATATATCCCCATGTGAACAATAAATTTATATGCTCACCAGACCAAATATGTAAACAAAACGTTGTATAATAAATGTCGTAGAAGACTCTGCTGGGATGGAATGGATCCTAATATCGATCAATATCCTTCAATCACCGATCAGTCCCAAATATAGACAAGATAAAAAGTCTCCATAGTGTAAAAACGACTTTAATGTAGTAACATAAAATATAAACTTATATTCTCACAAGACCACTCTTGTTTTGGTGCTTATAACAATAAGTGTAGCGATCTCAGTATGCAGAGTAAGACAAATAGACCAAACAACAATACTGTATACTCTTCAGAAAAATGCACTAATCACAGGTCAGGAAAACCCAAAAAATGGCTCATCAAATAATCCAGAACCCGGATATGATAAATAGTTTGGTATGACAAATACCTCTCAATGCGTTTTGCTGTATGGGTACAGCTTCTTCAGAAGAAAAAATAATAAGTAGTGTGTTTGACTAAATCGCGACTCAATTTAAACTGTTAGCTGCTGCTTATGGAACCGGAAGTGACGTACATTTTCATCACTTCCGTCTTAGTGGAACGCATAATGAGATCCATATGATAACTTCCATTCGTATCTCTTCCATCAGGTTGGAATGCACCATGCTTCCATACAGTGCTCAACCTTTACTTATTTGGAAGTGGACTGCAATACTGAGAAGTGAAATACTATGCGCTATAAGAAAGCACTACAGCATACTGACAGGGATGCAGCTGTTATCAAATTATTCGCTGACCAAAAATGGTCTCTCACATGAGTATGATAAAAAATTAATAGATGAACATATATTGATAAAATGCAAACTAATGGGAAAATGAGTAATGAACGTATATAGTGGGTTCTGTTATTATTGACACAGCCCCCTAAAATCAAAAAGCATATATGTTTGCACCGAATGTGTGTTCCATATTAATTATAATAATATGACTAACAAAACATATAATAAAGATGTACAGACATGTATTAAAAACCAAATGGATTAGGAAACAATATTAAAGGGGAAGTAGATCAACAAAAAAAGAGAAAAAAAGGTAGGTAACACAAACACTAATATATTTAGGAACTAAGTTATCAAAGTAAATGTACATGTAAAAAAAAATGTAGATAATAATAAATACACAAATAAATATATATAATACTATAAAATAAATGAACTAACCATGTGGATAAAATGATTCAAATATCACTAAAAATATTCAAATAAAAATTATATGTGTTTAAAAAGCAGCTAAATCCAGATTAATATTTAAACCACTGGGGGTAAGTGTATTAAAATGATATATTCAAAATGTTTCTCTTTGGCGCAATTTGGTGAATCTATCTCCCCCTTGAATATAATGACTTATTTGCTTGAGGATGAAAACTTGGGTGTTATGTGTACTCATGTTGTGTGCTGACTTATAGTGTGCAGAGACAGAATACGTACAGAGGCCACTTTTGATATTTCTAACATGTTCATATATCCTGCTACTGAAACTCCTTTTTGTGCGTCCAATGTACTTCATGTTGCATGGACCAATTAGCATGTAAATTACATATATGTTTTTAAACTTGTAGAAGTTGTTAAAGGATTTATCACCAAAAATAACATTCTGTAATTGCTTTGGTGCTATAAAGGAGCAACATGAATATCTTGGAGAATTACATCTGAAGGTTCCAACTAGACTTTTATTGGCATGTGTTAATTTCTTAACCACATTATTAATATCTGAGGGCGAGAGAATATTCTTCAAAGTTTGACCCTTAGTGTAAACAAAGTGTGGTTTCTCAGGTACAAATGAACCAAGGACAGGGTCTGACCTGACAATATGCCAATGTTTAATTATAATATTAGAAATCTCACCGAAATTAACATTAAAACGTGAAATGAAACACAAGTTGAATTTTTTTCGGTTTATTACATAAAAACCAGATGATCTCACTTGTAATGTTTGTTCTCGTGGAGTGACTCTAGCTGTTTCCCTAGAATGGATCAAAAGGTCTGTGGGGTAATTTTTAACTATGAATCTCTCTGCTAAGTCCTGAGATTGCGCACAAAAGTCTTCATACCTTGAGCAATTTTGCCTGATTGTAAGTAACTGACTAAAAGGGATGTTGGAAATCAATTTTTTATGGTGCCCACTATTCTCATTCAAAAGGTTGTTAACATCTATGGCTTTCCTATATAGCTTAGTTTCTATCTTATTCCTATCATTGAACAAGGTAAGATGCAAATAATTAATCTCAGTAAAATTAACTTTGTGTGTGAACTGTAAATTAAAAACATTGTGGTTAAGATATTGTATAAAACTATCAACAAGCTCCATACCACCATTCCAAATAAATAGCAGATTGTCTATCTATCGTACATATAAAACAATGTGTTTTAAGAAAGGGCAATTTTCCCATATATACTCCTCCTCCCAATATGCCATGTATAAATTTGCGAAGGAGGGGGCGACCTTGCTGCCTATTGTCGTCCCCACCTTCTGGAGGTAGAATTGACCATTGAAAATAAAATAATTTTTTTGTAATATAAATTTGATACAATTTAAGATAAACGAAATGTGGTCACTTTGAAAACCTCCATAATCTATCCTCTACAGCTTAAATTGGTGGTTGAAGGATATTGATCGATATTAGGATTCATTCCATCTCAGCAGAGTCCTCTACGGCATTTATTATACAATGTTTTGTTTACTTATGTGGTCTGGTGAGCATATAAATATATTGTTCACATGGAGATATATTATTATATTTCATTTAGTTCACATGTTCTATATTTATCTTCATTAGCATGTTTGGGCTATTTTTTCTATATCATCCATATATTTTTGATAAAGCACTATTAGTGCTTTGCATGTTTTTGCACTTCTCTTTTCTAGTTGTTTTTTGGATTCTTTATACTTTTTGGAGTAAAGAGGCAAACTCCAGTAAGAAGGAGCTGCAATTGATTTTGGACACAACACGAAGACAAGTTTGTTTAGACTTTCACTTCGAACTTGTTTTGATAGATTTCTATGCACGCAGTGTGCGTTCACGTGTTTTATAGTGCCGCTTTATACACTTGTTTGTTTTCATTAGTAATTAGTCAGCATACTGAAATTTCCATCAAACTTCCATCCATTCTGATAACCTGGAACAGTTTAATACAATAAATATTACTGGACATTGTCATTGTTACACAATGCACTTTCTTACAAGCAGATGAATAATTGGGGAGTATACACCTTTATTTTTCTGCAGTAGTCTTTACACATTGCTTGTTTGTACTCTGGATTCATAGACTTTCAGTTTGAAACCATTATTTTTTTCAAATATTCTCTGCAACTATTGCATTTATAAAAACCTAAAATACAAAGAACAGAATTGTTATGCCAGCTTTGATTCCGAGTACAACCAGGCTTTGCAGTATTATTCATTTTCTATTATTGTTTGTTTCTTTTTATTATTTCAAAGCCATTATTTTAAAGTAGTAACAATGCATTTGCATAAAACTAGTTAATTGAATCGCTACAAAGAAAAAAACATTATTAAAAGAAAACAGGGTTTTATTTTAAAGTACTGAAATAATTTTAGAGATCCCCAGTTAATTAAACTTTTACTAGCATGTTATGAGAGGTGTCAAATAATAGCCATGATTCAATTATCTGTAAAATGCAGATGCACTTAATATTTTATGTGTAATTTATCATGCTTGGAAATTTATAAACCAGTGTATTTTTTAATAACACTCCACATATAGAGAAATGTTGCAAACGTGGTGTGTATATTTTACACTTTAAATTACATAGATGACATCTTAATGGTTTGTTTATTATATTTATTTTCTTTTGTTGGTTTTCTTTGTCCTCTTCCTATTGTTTGCCTTAGTAAATGCAAACAAAATAAATCCTGTAAAACCATAGACAAATCAATAAATGGTGCTACATCCTTTTATGAATAAATGTATTTCACTACTATAAGCTCAAACACAGAAAATAGGAACACTAGCTGCCTGGCATATTCTGCAAACATGTCCAATAATGTGTAGGGGCAGTACCAGCAACCTGCTTGAAACAAAGACTTTTCTTCTGTGCGTCCTGTCCAGCACACAACACACAGTAATTCAATATAGAAAATAGATTACTCAGTATTCAAAAGAGAATGTGGCTTTGCCACTATTTAATTGTGCCATAACATATTTCAGGCAACACGCCCTTTATCAAATGTGTGACTATAAAACAGGTGTACAGAATTTAAATCATTGAAGCAAACCCATCCCTGAAAAATAGATATCTCAAAGAGCTCAAAACTCTGGAAGAAGCACAAATAATAAGTATATTAATGAAACACAGGATATTGATCGTTATGGATCCTAATTTCATAGATACTCGAATTCCACAAAGGACCAGAAACAAAAAAATGGTCTACATAGTGTAATGACATTTTATTAATGAAATAAAAAGATAAAAGCAGCGTATGTGCTCACAAGCACACTGTTTGTATATCGCTTATACAGAAAGATGGTAGATACTGCTCAGACTGAGATAAGATGCCAAGGTACTGGGACTTCCCACAATCAACAAAGGATGTTCCCTTGCTAAGCAGTCTATTTGGCAGGAGTATCCGATAAGTATAGAAACCAAGTGTGCAGGTGGAGAGTATGTCCTGATATCTAATCAACGCGTTTCACCACTGCGGCGCAGCTTTTTCAGGAGAAATTGGCAAGTGTTTTAAAACTGATTCAGCGTCTGCTTAAAAAAACGAATCCAACATCATGTGATTGGAAGTGTCAGTTGTGATGTTACTTCCGCTTAGTCAGGACCGGCTATGTGTTTCATGACTCTTTCTAGTGTGTGTACCTCATTGGCTGTCATTTGTCCCAAGCCTCTATCTATGTGAGGAGCTACTCTGTCAAAAAGGTGTGTTCAATTATTTAAATGAACTCCATAAAAACGATCGGTATTTAAATAAAGTGTATGGTGAATACTGATAACTCGTGTTTTCGCATTTACATACTCAGATGGATGAAATCGTCTTGCAGGAGACTAAACGTGAAACTATGCCTACAAAAAACACACAAATTGTGTTTTTAAACCACATTGCACTTTATCTTCATTTCTTTATTTTTGGTACATTTGGGTATTATAAGATTATATAAGATTCCCACATTACATTTAAAGGCACTATGAAGTGCGTTTCTTTTGCGCTTCTTCAACCCAGGTTCTGTTTTTGAAGATTTCATACTAAGAGAGTGAAACTATGCCTGCTTGTTTCACTGGACCAATAATTATGAATGGATGCTATGCTTTACTATGTGCTACATCCTGATTAGAATACATGTATATATAACAATTAAATGAAAAATACACTAAGAAACATCCCTATAAATGAGAGGACCAGATAATGGTCTGAAAAAATGTATGTAGTTGGAGGATCTATAATAATCGGATACCCCTTTACATATATAAATGTACACAAAAATTATTATACAAAATTGATCAGAAAAAATGTATCAAACAAAAACTATAAAAATACAAATTGATCAGATAGCATTTACTTTATAGGGGATTGAATTTATTTTACAAAAAAATTATTTTATTTTTAATGGACAATTTTATCTACAGAAAGCGGGAATGGCCATGGGCAGCAGGGTCGCTCCCTCTTTTGCAAACCTGTATATGTCACAATGGGAGGAAGAAAACGTTTGGAATAGTTGCCCATTTGTGGAACACATTATTTTGTTTGTTAGATACATTGATGACCTGCTTTTTATATGGAATGGGAATGAAAATTCAGTGGACGCTTTTTTAATCTACATTTCATGCATCAAACTGACACCAGGGAGGTCAATTTTCTTGACTTGACTCTTTTCCATGATGATAATAAGATAGAAACAAAACTTTACAGGAAGCCAACTGATGTGAATAATATTTTAAACGCATCTAGTGGACATATATATCTAGTGTAGATATATCTGCAGATAACTTAATCACTTAAACTTCTTCATGTATTACCGTAGCACAGGTATTTATTACTTATCAGCATTTGAGCTTTTTTCCTCTAATAACAACATTTCTAAACACAATGGGGATATTAAAGGAGCACTATTTTCCTCTAGAATTAAATTTGTAGTTTGGAAATAAATATCAAATGCAGTATATAAGGCAAATGTAATAATATTTTAGTGAAACACCATCATTTCAAAGGGTAAACAAAGGATGGTTTATTTAGTTAAACTTAATAGACCTATATCTTTTTTTAAACTTACAACCCACAAATATTAGCCTTTATTTAACTTCTAAATATATTTTGTCTAATTATTATTATATATTATATCTTAATATTAAAAAAGATTGTTTATGTCACTTTGCTTTTAGTAATTCTGGAAAGGATGCATTTAAAATTCAGTGGTTTGGGCTTTCATATATAAAAAGTAATTATCTAAATATAATATCCAAAAATATAATAGAATCTTTATTGTTCCTTAACATTTAACACTTGGGATTACTTATTCCCCACAGATGTTGCATGACATTTGCATTAACCTTACTATTGGCCTGTATTTTTTCACTTTCATATATCTTCTTAATTATAAAATTTTCCTTTAGGGCACTTTATCTGATCCACATTTAGCTAATTCTACCTTGGCTAGTCAAAATATTACAATTATTAACATTCCAATCCATTTCACAATTTTAGCATTAAATATTCTTATCGTATCCTTAATCTTTCCAGCACTTTGCCTTTCTAAAGTATATTGTAGTCCAGTAAATAGATAAGTAGATTTTAACATTTTAGTTCTCTAACCATTAATACAAGAGAACACTTTATTATTTTATCGGATGGACTTTTTGAACCATTACGCCTCAGATGTAAAGTTTATATTGAAAGAATCATTAAAATGCTCTGCATTTTAATATAGTTTGTTCCCTTTTTTCTCCAGTTTATCTTCAAAATTGTATTAACCCTTACATATCCAGCATGTATGTTTACTATATATAATATGCATAATAAGGAAAATTTTAAGCTTTTGTGCATATTCCTTGAGTTTTTATTTAATCACCACACAATATGTTTTGAGCCCTAGGTCGCTTTATCAAGTATACAATTACCAGAACAGGTATAACATTAAATAATGCCCAACCCCCAAGTGTTCATTGCTCAAACAATTACCAGTACACACATTTGGGTGACTGCATAGTAGTCTTGCCTCACCTTCAAAGTTACAAGGTTAATTACTTGAAAAAGCACTGC
Organism: Pipa parva; assembly: GCA_019650415.1. Lineage (NCBI taxonomy): Eukaryota > Metazoa > Chordata > Amphibia > Anura > Pipidae > Pipa > Pipa parva. The sequence goes on from WMED01003027.1 coordinate 16,501, forward strand.
ACAAGGCCTGCTTAGAGCTATATACACAGGGTCACAGTACTATAATAGCTTTAATGATTAAAATAAATGGTTAATTAGCTTGTGCATTTTCATATATATATTTGGAACAATTGATATGCATATAACACAAATTCTGAACCTGAAAGAGAATCAAAGTTTTGAGTAATGCAACACAATTGCACACTAAGCACTATCACTTATGTTTATTAATGTAAATGGGGGTGTAAAAACATTTTTAGAATGATCCAGTTTGTAAGATTGTGGGGGGCCATGTTATTTTGGAAGGTAGTCATTTGGTACAGTCATTGTCTCCCAGGACAACTTGGACATCTCCAACTCCCTCCTATTTACTATGGAGGCAACTGCTTGAAAGTTTTGTATACTGATAAAAAATAAGATCTTTTTATATCCTTTTTGTGAGTGTCTAATTATTCCTGATTTAACTTCTGCAATAGTATAGTGACATCTGCCATATCTAGAACACAGCAAAATAAGAAAAATATAGACATTTTAAAAGAGCAAAATACATGAGACCTATTCCATAAAAATGAGGCCTAAAGATAAGTAATGTAAATATGTATGTATGTATGTATGTATGTATAACTTTATTTATAAAGTGCCACAAATTTATGCAGCGCTGTACAATTCAGCGATACAAGTAGAATACAGACAAGGGAAAAGAGCAAAAAACAATACAAGTAAAATATCACAAGGATACATCAAAATAAGTGCAAGGTTGTGATTGATAGAAGAGGTTGGAGGACTCTGCCCCATGGAGCTTACAATCTAAGTAATATGGACAATAGTATAAAAACCCAAGATTTTACATATTGCAAGGTTAGGCCCAGGGATATACATATTATGTGGGAGGGCAGACACTGCTGCTAATATGCTCATGGGAGACAAGGGCCTAAAAGTTGACATAAATTATGAAGACAGTTAATCTATAAAAAATTTGTGGGAGGGGCCTTTTTAGATTTTATCCTGAGGACCATACTGGTGTATATATTCCACCGATTATGCATAAATGTCTTACCAAGTATTTAAGTTATTTATAAGGAGATCTACTAGAAATAGTGTTGTTTTATTTAAACAGCAACTCAATTAACAACTCATTTGAGTGTATTGATTAGCTTAGAGAGTGAGAGAATACTGGAGAAACCAGACTGGTATATATTTGTAGACATCTGAAGTTTGAAAGAGATGAAGTACTGGTGAAATATAAACTCATTAACCACTGCTGCAAGCTGTAGCAATGACAAATACCATGGTTTAATGTGGAACATTTAAGGCCTGCAATTAACATCAGTAAGCCTTTCTTGCATAGAAGAGATGACAATGGAAGACAGAGAAGAGAAAGAAGACAGGAAGATTTGTTCTTTTATTAGAAATTAAGTATTACCATACATAGGATTCAAAGATTCCAACGACTGTACTAAAAGAATTATCATTGGAATAAGGAGTAGCTTTAACAAAGAGCATCTTTGTTTGCAATTAGCAGTTAGGTCATAATTCCTAATTATCTTTAATGTGTTTGCTTCAAATTGTAAAATATGTGGCTCTTACTTTCTTGTCTTAAATTGCTAGAATTACTAATCCAGTTGAAATCCCTGGATAGTTTTGTGTAAAATTCCTATGCTGCAAAATCTCCAAAATGGCAAAAAGTCATTTTATTATACTTTTGATTAGCTGAGGCTTGTGATTTGTTTTGACTTTGGTAATATTTCTAGTGTTACTAGATTTATGACTATTCTTATGTCATTTTTTTACAGTAGGTCTGTCCAATGTATTAAATATTATAATTACATGTTTCTGCTTTTGTGTCTGAACTCCTCTCTCACCTTACCCAAACAAACCTATTACAGTGCTCTCATAAAACAAACCAAATCATAACCCCATCTCTTATTTGCTATGTTCAACACCCTTCTATGCCCCTCCCCCTCAGTTATACTAACCCCTCTTCATTCCCCCAAGACTTTGCAATATTCTTCAAAAGCAAAGTAGATAGCATCCACAAACAGATAACACTGTTACTTCTACGTAAATCTCACCCTGAGTTCCTGAATTCCTTTCTCCCTGCAACCCAGTCTTAAGTTTCTCAACTTCTCTCTTCCTCTCCTGTCACAACATGCTTGCTTGGCCCCATGCCTTCTTTTCTACTAAATTGCTGCTCCTCTGCCCTTGTACCAGCCTTAATGCACCTTTTCAACTCTTCCCTGTCCTCTGGTATATTTAATTCCTTATTCAAACAGGTTTGTGTCAAACCCATCCTCAAAAAAGTTATGCTGGACCCTCAATTCCTCTCTAACTACTGTTCTATCTCTCTCTTGCCTTTAGCTTCTAAACTTCTGGAATGTATGGTCTGCAACCACCTTACTAACTATTTTAATACCCATCATCTCCTGGAGCCTTTTCAATCTGGTTTTTGGCCAGGACACTCTACAGAGACAGCCCTGTGCAAACTTGCAAATGATCTCCAGATTGCCAAAGACAAGGGACACTTTTCTATACTTTTCCTCATGGACCTATCCTCTTCAATTGATACTATTGATCACTCCCTACTTGCACAGATTCTCCTCGTGCTTAGTGTCTGTAATCAAGCATCATCTTGGCTGACCTCCTTCCTTTCTGATCCCTCTTTCTTTGTCTCTTGTGCTAATGATGCTTTATCTCCAATCCCACTGAGCTCTCTCCTTAGTCCCTTCCTGTTCTCTCTGTATGCGCTTTCCCTGGGTGATGTCATAAACTTATTTGGTCTCAAATAACACCAGTATGCGGACAACCAAATTTACTTATCTGACCCTGCAATAACACCTGAAATCAATACAAAATCTCTAATTGCCTCCTATCTATCTTCACTTGGATGGCCTGGTGCCACCTCAAACTAATTCTAGATCAAACTGAACTGATTACTTTCCCACCTAAAGCTGGTCCTGCTCCCTACTCTTCCATTTCAGTTGATGATATCTTCTATAACCCTGTTACTTCTTCTCACTGTCTTGGGGTGACTTTTGACTCTGTTCTTTCCTTCTAAGCACTCTGTTCTTTCCAAATATTGCAATATTTCTAAAAATTGAAGAATTGAAGAAAATCAGCCGATATCGCGATTTTCAATTTAATAAATTTTGCCCGAATTAGAGCGATGTAGTTTCTTGATTATATGCTTGTAATTTACTTCACTTAATCCTTGTTGCACACTTTCCCTTGTCTGTATTATAACTGATTGTTGGATTGCATAGTGCTGCGTAAACTTGTGGTGCTTTATAAATAAAAATATACAATATACAAATATACAAGTTAAAAAGGCACATTAAATGGATTAAGTATTAAATCTCCAAAAAGAAGACAAATGTGCAATGTCACCAAACCACTTGTTTCAAATCAAGTTTATTTTTACAGTGTTTGGGATTACAAGAGGGTGATAAGAATATAGAGATCCTTGCAGATAAAGCTACACTAGACATTTTGTCATTTATTTTGTTATTTATAGTAAATAAGCACAAAGGACACATACAGTTTTGTCTGCTGGCACCAATTGATGTAGTTACAAATGCCAACACAAATCTATATACTTCCATTTATTTTACATCCAAAGTTATTTAACCAGTAGAAAATAATTCCATCTGTGACTTTGGGGGAAACATCCTGTGGCTGAAACCTAAAGCGTAAGCAAGTGAATTTGATAAATAAATATCAAAAACCTATGCCTGACACAACATGAACTCAATGTAATATTGCAAGTACAAAAAACAAAAACATTTTGTTGTTTGATGATCATACTGTCTCTTATATTCATGCTTTAGAATGTGCTATTGTTTACACATCTTTACGAGATCATTTTTTTTAAGATTATTTTTGAAGGAAAGCTATTAAAAAATAAAAACATTTTACCACAACCATCCAAATAAAATATAATTTTGTAATTGGATGTTTGTAGTAAAATGTTTATGGAGTATGCAAAACATTGGTTTTGAATTGTATATGTTAATTGTTTATTATCGTATTATCTATTGTATTTATATAACACTGATTTATTATGCAGTGCTTTACAGAGATTCATCATTCACTTCAGTCCCTGCCCTGTGGAGCTTACAATCTAATTTCTATTCAGTCACACACACACCTATATAGTATGTTTTTGAATTGTGGATAGAAACTGGAGCCCCCGAAAAAAAGTCTCTATGAAGACAAAATCTGATTCCAAATATCTGTGAAGGAGTGGAAAATAAAGTAAATCCACCATCAAGTGCTCACACTGTGCCACGACACTCTGATAATGGGAACTCTCACCAGATTGAAGAGTCAATCACGCATATAATGATCTCCACTTAGATCAACAAGTAGAAGCATTCCAAAATGAGGTCCCACCGGTATTCAATAAATCCAAACTTTATCCGCTTAAAATCACCACTTGAAACTGCAAGTCATATATTACATGGAAATAGGAAAGAATCCCATCATAGCGCAATATGTACAAAAAGTTTTTTAATCAGGCAAAAAAGATAAAGTAATACTCACAAACATGTGAAGTAAAAGTGCATTTTGTATAAAAACAGCAATAAAATCTCAACACGTTTCTCTGCTTTCTATCTTAGAATACTGAAACAAATACAACAATTAAAAAAACTTAATCGGTGACTACAGTTATCTCATATATTATAGACAAATTTGATTTGACATGATTCACCAAAGAATCGAAATCATCTCCGGCACATCCAATGGGTTGAGAAAAAATCCAAATTTAATAAGTATGTTTAAAGTTTACAAACATATTGTTCATCAGCAGACTGGTGTGCATCCTATGCATTTCGTGCATATAGCACTTATTCATAGAACATCTATGTTCTATATTCATCTATGAATAAGCGCTATATGCATGAAATGCATAATATGCACACGTCTGTTGATGAAAAATATGTTTGTAACTTTTAAAACTTATTTATTAAATTTGGATTTTATCACAACCCCTTGGGTGTGCTACAGAGGATTTATTTTATATGTGCTGTATTTCTGAAGACAATTGTGACATTTTTCCCTCCTTGGGCACACGGGGAAGAACTATGTGGGTGTGAGTACATTTTCAATTATCTTTAACTACAGAATTGAACCATACACATTTATGTGTTTCTAATATTGGACCATATGATTCACTAAAGACTGTAAAAAATCTCAACCCTGTGTGGGATATAGATACAAAAATTCTTCAATATTTGTTATTAAATACAATGCTGCATACATCATACAACAGGCATACATAAAAAGCCACTATTACTGCTTTTCAAGGAGATAGTATCAGAACATGGAACAAGCTAAGACTTATTAGAACACAACCCAGCAAAGACATTATTCTTGTCAATGCCAGATAATTTGGCATTTCTTACAGGCATGATGTATGACATGTTCCAATTTTGTAAAACCAAAGATGTGATATCTCTATACGAACTTATAGACCAAGCTAATAAAACAATATTTCCATGTCTAAATATCTTTCAGAAATGTCAATTTCATAAACATTCCTTATATGTCCACTTCCACAATTTAGTCTAGTTAAACAGACAAGCTTCTTACCTTTTGATAGAAGGATCCATAGATTAATCAGAAATAAGATGACTAAATGACCACTAAAATACATAACAAAACTGCTATAGACAAGTAATCAAAGAAACTTTAAATACAATGGAATACAAAATGGTTACCTTTTACAGCAAAATATGATTTGCTAATAATCAGTATTAACAATGTCATAAAATTAACCATATCTGATTAGTTACAATATATGTAACATAGAATAATCCATAAAGCCATATACTCACCAGTAATACTATGAAAGCTGAATCACTATACAATATAGCAAATGCCATAAGGATAAAGCAGGTTTATAACACTGTTGGTGGACAAATTCATACTCTTTGGACAATAGTTGAAAACCTTTCATACTATTTGTGGATTCAGACTAGAATAAACAAATTTTTTAAATGGTGGGAAGCATTTATTATATCCTTCCCACATGATACACTAAGACAGGTATTGCAAAGGTTTAAACACACAGGATTTTACTTCCTCCAAGCTAATGCTTGGAAATGGATTTGTTTACGACATTGGTGATTGATGGACTAGACAAATAACTCCAACCAAATAACCACAGAGAGCCTTGTGGAACAAAGCAAGTGCTTTTTTTTTTTTTCAACAAAGAAGGAGTAGGATCTTTTTTGTAAAAGGAGGAGAAGATGAAGCAAACACAATTAAGGTCTGGTGTAAGTTGTTGGTTAGTTAATAATGTAACTAATTTATATGTCTATATATTTGGTCCAAAATGTAACATAAATATTGACACGGGCCTTATTTGTTAAAATTATTTTTTATTATTATTATTAATTCATTCTTATATAGTGCTACTATTTTGCGCAGCGCTTTACCGAGATTCATCATTCACTTCAGTCCCTGCCCCATGGAGCTTACAGTTTTTCCCTATTTTGT
>WMED01003028.1:0-22975 GCA_019650415.1 Pipa parva
CAGAGTGGCTGTAGTTCCTTCTGCCACAGATTTATTAATGGAAACTCTTTCTGTGTTCCAGAAAGCACTTTAATCTTTTTCCCATTCTGGTTTTCAGCTGGATATGTTCTCTAATGGTGGGAAATCGCCATTTTAAATGAAGTCATTTAATTTATTATATGACTACTGAAGAAGCTGCACACCTTTAAAAAGTGGCAAAACGCATTGAGTATATTTTAATTGATGAGCTTTTTTTATCTTACAATGTTTGTGAGCATCTTTTTTTCTATTTTATAATTATTAAAATAACATTTTTACCCTATGGAATTTCTCCTGCCTTTTTATCATGGTGTAACATGTCCTGAGATCTACTAAACTATTCAAAGCTTAGATGTGCTCCTATTGAGCTGGTACCTGTACTACAATCAATTTGGTCTATACAAGATTGTATGGTTTTTTAAAGGCTGATACATTACTATTATCTGGTGAACCTCCCCATTCTTTCGGTGTCGAGAGGTTGCACTATTTGCACCCGATTTGTTGGGTGTCCTGTTTTGATCTCTTCACATCACTCCACCGTTTGATTATATTTTGGTGACTGACCCTTCTTCCATTATTTATTTTATGACAAGGCACGATTGCTTGCCTGTTTTGTGCTCGTCCTTTTGCAGATTCATGGTTGGTCTTGTCACTTTGCCTAAGTCCAAATAGTTTTTGCCATGGAAAAGAGATATCGATCTGTAATGGAAGGGACCCTCATAGAAAAACATTGAAAAGTGCGTCCTTGTCAACTGAACCATATTTATCGATATAGATTTATTTCGATGGGCAAACATTTTTGTTAATCCTTTATAAATCTGGGAATTTCAAATGTTCAGGGATACAAAAATTGACAACATGGGGTGAAATCAAGCAATATGGTTGAATTGGTCTTAACCATGAGTTAAGTACTCCATTCAATGCAGGCAAAAATAGTTTTTGTTCTTTTTTCTTAAAAACATTCTTCTGTCTTAGCTTCCAATGTGTTATAAGAATTTTGTAGGAAGAACAAATGACTATTTCCTTCCTGATTTGTGGATGTCCAGTTGAATCAATAGTTGTTTTTCGCAAAAATATAGAAGGTGGCATTTAGTGAAATTTAGCAGTCAGTGGATTTTTTTCAGGTCTCTAGTATATTACCATTTTTTGTTACATAAAAGAAGAAAAATTGTGGGTCAATTTTTAAAGGAAATATTTTTTTTAAATGCAACTTTAAATTTAACTTAAAGCAGACAATAAATTTTAGTTAGTCTTTGTTTTTATATTTTTTAATTATTTAACTTTTTGTGATAAATTGTAATTTCTTTTTTCAAAAACTATTTTTATCTATTAATCTCTTTAGTTTAGTATTTCTAGTTATAAAGCCCATTTTTTGATTCATTTTGGCACGCATCAATGCTTTTCAATGTTATTTTTCTTTTCGTTGGACTTTTCAATTCCCTTTATTTATTTAGGGTCAAAAAGAATTTGTCGATATTGGAAGAGATTGAAACCGGTACACTTTGCAGAGTTTTCAAATTCACATTGATATTGACTTTTTTCTTTTAGTCCAAGGACCAACTCCATGGGGAATAATGGATTTTTGCCAGTCTAAAATATTCAACACATACAAAAGCTTTGTAAATAGGTGAAAATGGCAATATTGATATATTACTGCTATGTCATTAGCAAAACTTTTATAAATATCCCCCATAAGGTAAGATACACAATGAACCAGGAAGTGGTCTCAATTAGAGACTAGAACAGATGTAGCGCAGAGCCTAAGCAACATGATAAGCCAAAAGAAATAAATAAGAATATTGAAAAATCTAGCCTTCATTTCATATTTTCCTTGCTAGAGATGTATCTTTTCAATTTGCCAATTTTTAGCCAACATTGCTAATGCTGTTTACTCTGATAATTATAAACAGATAATCTAAGTTATTGAAAAACTGATTTAAAATAATTTCTAAGCTAGATATATAGAGTGGGTAACAGAATGGGAGTTAGTGAATATTTGAATTCGCAAAGGCACATTTTTATTTAAATGTAACTTATTTATGCAAAGTTTCACTAAACTGAGTTAAGAATTCAGATTAAAACACAGTCAAAATAGGAGAAATAATGACTATTACAAAAATATACCTTGTTGGTAACCTTTTCTCCTCAAATAACTTTGCCCTTAATTAAAAGAAGTCCATAGTCTGTGGTTTAGGCTATCACCCACACGCAACTTTTCAAATTAGTGATGAACAAATATCCAAATTGCCTGAAACAGCGGACATTTCTTAGCACTGTGAGAGCACTGTGTTTCATACTTCCATTTTCTGGATAGTAGAACCCCCTTATTTATGGATATATTTAATAATATTGTTAAGAATGAGGGATAATTTTAGCCTGGCAGGGTGTGTTTGTTTTTTAATAATCACCTGGATATTTTCTTTTGAGGGGAGGATATTTGGATTATCTAAACTCTTTTAATTTCATTGACTGTTTTCGACACTTTCTGAGGAATATACTGTATTAATAGGCACAAATGTTTATTAACTTCTAGTAACCTATAGTAATAAGTTGTCTTATATAGTTCCAGCATCCCTATACCAATAAATAATAAATGGTTGCTATAGGTTATTGCATTATATTGATTTGGATAAAACATTTTATTTCTCTTTTTCTGCAATGTAATATAAAGTGACCTGGTACCCTTTCATTGAGACAATCAGCCCAGGTGTTTGGTTTTTTTACAGAGGTAGAAGTGACATATGACTTCTGGTTTAGACTATAAAGTTGACATTTTCTGTTGTATAATTACTGGGCAGTATAATGGGCACAAATGGATTTAAGCACTAGAGGCCTGTGTCTATAGGTAGCTCAGCCAGAAGGGTACTTTCCTCCTAGTCAGGGACATAGGCAGGGGTATAATTGGGATGAATTCTAAATATATTCAATAATAATATTTGAATATATAAATGGTGAACCTGACCTGAGTCACAGATAAAGCACTTCAGTTCACTGCACAATTTAATCTGTGAATATTTGCATCAATGGGGTGTGGTCAGTTAGTGGGTGTACTCTAATGCTCTAATGTGCCAAGCATTCTGGGTCTACAGGCTCCCTTGTTATAAATCCAGCACGGATAATGGCTATCCTTAAATGGGTAGTTATTTACCATACAAATAATCTTACAACTACTAAGGAGCTTATTTCTACGATTTTACTAAAATTATAAAGGAAACAGTATAACAGTGGTGGTGAACCTTTTAGAAACCGAGTGCCCAAACTGCAGCCAGGCGACTTCCTTCCTCTCCCGCAGTGTAGGTGCTGATAAATATCATTGAACCTGCACCAGGGCAGAGGTCACAATCTTTGTCAGTGTAGGCCACGGACCTGCGCGCAGAAATTAGCGCTATCTTGCCGGGGACCTGGGACAGCTGTCCATGATATCCTGTTATGAAGCAATTGATGTGTGTGGACTAGTTGAAGACTGGCTTTGGCATTGGTGCACGTGCCCACAGAGAGGGCTCTGACTGCCCTTTCTGACAGGTGTGCCATGGGTTCGCCAACACTGCAATATAATAATTGCAGCACTCCTCCAAATATCCAGTTAAATGTATATAACATTCATTAAATATTTGATGCTAGCAGCCCATGTCATCCATCACAAACAGTGCTAAACTAAACCTATTATTGTTCGATTGGGTCAAATACCAAATCCTCCATGATTAAGCGCTATATGCGTGAAACATGTAGGTGCTGCCTTTGTTTTTAACGTTTGTTTTAATGGATGTTCAATAAATGTGACTGATTTTATACACATTTGGAGTGCCGGAGAATTCTATCTATTTCACATTCCTTGTATAGTTTTGTAATTTTTCATTATACTACCCAGAGTTATAATCATCTTGGAATAATACAAAATATAAAACTGAGCATGTGCCAGAGTCGTATTTATTTTTTAACAGAAGCAAATAAAATAACTTCTATACAATCAAATTCAGAGTGAGCAGAAGAGAGCACACAGAGCTTAAAATGGCGTGTTTTCTTAAAATCAATGCTTTCTACGTGGCAACAGGTAAATATGTTGCTGCAGGGCAAATTTTTCCCACGGGCTCAGTGCAGCAATCTGTTCACTATCAGGGGGACCACCCAGTTTTATGCTGTTTTTAATGAAAGAGATTATATATGTTCACTTATGAAGCCTGCTTTTTTTATGACCAGAGTTCCAAACTGTTTGTATACTCTTACAAATTTTGTTTATAAAAAGTAATTGTTGAAATATGACAGGCAAAGTAAATACAGATGAGGGAAACTGAAGTAATATAAATGTCTGTCTAAAGGCTGATTTAACTCACTAGTCACTGTCCTTAGCCATTAAAGGATCTAATGGTATCTGTACCTACTTTATACAAATGGAGTTTACAATTGCTAATTTAATGACAATAATAAACCAGGAGAGAATTATTTCTGTACAGATGTGTGTTGTGCAGCATAGCATATAGATACCACATGCTGCTTGATGTGTCTATATGTTCTGATGCACTAACATGTATCTGTGTCTACAGACCCATAGGAAGAAAGGGCACAGTTTTTCCAAGCAGTTGTCATGGGTTTGATGACATCACAACACAGTGCATAGGTTGATTTCTAAATTTCAATCTGTGAGCTTGCAATTTTTGTTAAAATGTAAAGTAAAAAAAAAATCATCTGTGAATCTAGTATGTAAAATTCCGTTGAACTGGAGCAATCACTTTTTAATCAACATGGATTAGAAACTTCCTCAGATAGACAAGTACCTGTAGTTAAAACAAGATGGGCAGGAGTTGTGACATACATGATGTAAATGCAGCTGCAGGCTTTAGAGGCTTCACATTAACAGGAGCTTGGGTTCCTCCTTTATAAATAGGATCTTGGAACATGGCAGGAAACAGGAGACTTCTGGCAATTCACAGTTTATATTGGTTTAATGTAAATATGGCTTAAAGAAAATAAATACAGTCAGTAATATGTGATACCCCAGCATACATTTGTAAAACAGCAGGGAATAACAATGGGAAGTACAGGGCAGTACTGAACCCTTTGTCTTCAGTTCACCAGCTCACATACTTGACCCTACTAGTGATATCTTTTACTCCCTGCATTTGAGTTTATTTGTTGTCCTATAAAAGATGAAAAACACCTTCAGAGGAACTTTCATGTGTACAAATTCAGATCTATGGGAACTTGTAAAAGGTAGTCTTCCACACTGTCATACTCCCTCCTCCTGTGCCAGCCTGATAGAGGGATTCTAGTTTGTTCGGTGCAGTATAATACAGTTGTTTATGCTTAGTGAGGTTCCTCATGTTCCTGGAACCTGATCATAGTCAGTTGCATTCTGTTATTCTTCTGGACCCCGGTGCAGGATCAACACTGCCTCCTCCGCCCCAGAGTCCATAGAGAACCAGGGGACTCTGCAGTGCTGAACTCCCTATTGTAAAAAAAAAAGTATCAAGGGGAGCGCATAAGGAGCTACCAATAGGTAGCAGTGTTTCAGAAAAGAAGCCAGGCCTCCTGGGGGGGTCAGGTCTAGTTGCCATTGCACAGCTCCTTCCATTAAGGAAAAAAATTTTCAAGTATTTACTGATCAGCGCTACTTACAACAAGCTGCCATTCTTCTGTAAATAAACTGTCCGCTAATCTCTATCTGCACCAGCTCCAGTTATAGCTCTTTTCCCCTGCCCCTGTTGCCAAACCCCTTAACTGTAGTACTACTAAAGAGCAGTAGGCATGTGCAGTCAAAAAAAAGTCAGTACAACTACTTACAGTGCTGCATTGCTCACAGCCAGCCACCTTTCTTGTAAACGTGTTGTGCATCGTGAGCCACACCTTAAACTAATGCTACTCAAGTGGATACTGAGTAGAAGCTCTGCACTAGAAAGGCCTGCAAGTTCCTTCTGAGCCAATTAATGTGTGCATAGTTGCTTAAGCTATGTGCATTACCCGTATGAATGCAGCCACTACTGATGCAGAGGAAAAAAATGTATTATATTGTAATAAAAATTATTAGTAATATATTTACTTTTTAGTCCTTGTGTTTTTGAATTATTAGACCTGTGTTTTGCCCTGTCATGACTGACCCCTTCCCCCAGCAACAGAAAATCAGTTAATTTGAGGCTTTATTTTGTATCACTTATCTTTCTGTAAAGGTCTTGTACTACCTCTTTACATTACTCAGTACTGTATTTTTGGCTCCATAGGACTCACTTCCCCCCATAAAGTGGTAGGAAAATGCTCATGCCTCTTATGGAGTGAACGGTCCTTTTCTTCAGCTAGTGCAGGTCGCAGGTGGGGGGTACATCAGGTAAGTTAATAGAGGCATCACTATGGATTTTACAGTTAAAATAAAACTTCCATTTTAATTGATATGGCAATTATTTAAAAACACTTGTAAAAATGTTTTCTATGAAGTTAAATTCATGAATTTTATTGCTTTCTCTCTATTCTTATTTCCATGGATTGCAGCCATGTTGTTAAACAAGCCTTAGCCAGTCCAATAGTGTTCTATGATTTCTTACCATATATTGTTTACAGGAAGTGTGATCTTGATTTTTAAAGCTAAATAATAGCCAAATATCTTTTTTTCTATTTACAATTTAGAATTTTCAGAAGCACAGGTGGTGCAGTGCATCATCGCGCCTACTCCAGGCATGCGCAGTGATGATTTCACTGCCCAGATCAGTGAAATCTGAGGGGTGAAATCATCTCTGTGCATGCCTGGACATTGACACCTCTCTGCACTGCCGATGCCAGTCAGGAGGGGGAGCCAGAGCACAGCTTCATGGCTGTGTGAAACTGCCTTGGAACTCCCGAATCGCTACTCCATTCTCTAGGGAAGTTAGCACTTCCCACCTAGTGCCAGGTGTATTTTATAATGTATTAGTTTCATGTTGGCCTTTACTTTTCCTTTAAGATATTTTAAATTTTTGGTGTTACCATGCTTTTAATGCATTTTGTCACATGCAAAAATCAACATAAGGCAAAATGCATATTGGGGCCTTAGATTTAGCCAAGTCTGTCTGCTGCGACAACAGCATTCCTTCCAGCCTTGTTATTTTTCCTTTAACACACAGTTCGGAATATTTACCAATTAAATATTGATTCGTTGAAAGCGGAACACTTTGCAGTGTTTTTCTATTAGGTACACCTTCCATTTCAGATAGATGTCAATATCCTTTTTAGAGGGGAAATCTGTTTCAACTGTGGGTAAGTGACCTGACCAACTCTATATGAAATAATGTGCTTCTCGAATCTGAGCCAGGTGAGCATTACTGGGAGATAAAATTTGCTTCAAACAGCTTAGTAAATAACTGAATACAACAATATTGTATGTATGTATGTATTATTTTACTGATAAAGCACCACAAACATACGTAGCTCTGTACAGGCAAATACAGGCTGTTTTTCCTACACTAACTGGTTTAAATGCTTTTCGACTTTAGTAAATATCTCTAAAGGTTATTTATTAATGAGTAAACTATCATGCCCGAATGAATCTGCCACTGTTAAAGTCACCCACTGTGTATTGTAGTCCATTGCACGTATTTAATATGTAACATATTCAATTTATTATAAAGAGAACTTTTCTGAGTGTAGTCAGGTGATTAGTAGCGATGGTGACATATAGTGAGTTGAAATGACCTCGCCTTCATGTGGATCTACTTAAAGGAGATAATGCCACCAAACCTAACTCTTTCTAGATTAATGACTACAGAGTTGCAATATGCTTTGTAAGAAAGGGCTACGTCACCATTTTGAGCCCTTTATATCACCAGTGTTGTCACTGTTGTATAGCAGCAGAAATTGTAAAAATACTTTTTACAGTTATGTCAATGGCAGACAATTTCTAGCTGCATCTAGCACTTGGTGGCTGTATTTGTAAGCCTTTTGATTAAAGTATTGGCAGAATAATACTTATATTTAATGAGGTTGCCCTGCTTTAAGTCTGAACTATTATATTATTATATATATTATATTATATACTGTATATATTATTATAAAAAGTCTGAACAGAAAAAAGTCAAACTGATAAAAAAAATGAAAACCAAACTATGTAAAAATGGAACTTTTATCAATTTACTGGGCATAATATTGAAAGGAGAGAAAAAAATAAAATGATATTGTTATGACTGCTTTGCTACTTTTCATTATACTTCATTCTTTTATTATCAATCACATTTTTGCAGTTTGATTTCCCACGGCATTGATGTACGGTGACATGTAACGAAAAAAAGCTTTAAGGCCAGGTTCACACTGGAGTATTTTAATCAACGTTTTGTTTTTTTTTTTTTAAAAGTATATGGCGAAACCCCTCCCCAAAAAATATGCCCATCCAAAAACAGATTTAAAGTAAAGACTGTCTGCTGAGCAATGTCACACTAGCAATTCATAGAGAGAAATATGCTCTGGGACACTTCATGTCGAATTTTTAAGCATATAAAACGCAATGCGAAAAATCAAGTAGCAATAGGAATTGAACAATAGCAGTCACACATAAGGGAAAAGCGATGAGTAAGTGGGGTGTTTTATATGAAAGTACCACCCCCAATACTATTCTTTCTTTGTAAAACGCATAGGAAAATACGCCAGTGTAAATGCGCCGGTGTTTTTCCACCATGACCTTTTTAATAAAAACACACAGAAGAGAATGGATTAGTGTAAACCCAGCTTAATACATGCCCAATTTTATATATAATTCTTGATTTATTTCCCCATGTATGTTTTGAAGTGCTGTGTATATTAATATATGTATGACTAATGTATTATATTATTACTAATATGACCATGAAGTAAAAAGTCAGGTGGAAATAAATCAAAAACAGAAAAAAATATCATTCTTAACATATTGTGGTGTATTCTCTGCTTTTTGATGCAATTTAGATGCAGTTTTGTAATTTAAAGCTCACAACTGTCCAGCTGAAAAAAAGAGTTGATTTTGACTTTACTGTTTTTGAAACTGTATGCAAAAACCTGGGGGTAACAAAAAAACTCAAAAAATGGAGAGAAAAAAGAATAATACACATATGTAATATCCATCAAATGTGCTGAAGCAGGGTTAAGGCAACATTAAAATGCTTTTCAGCCGTCGGTAAATATTCATGTACGCTGCAAGTTGTAAACATAGCGAGCCTGTCGGTAAACATGAAAATATGCCAGGCTGACTGAAGCTACATCCAACATAGTAGCAATCATACCCCTAAGGCTTCACTAGTGATTCCGGATCTGCTATTTTATTGAAATGAACACAGCTCCTTAGTAGAATGAAAATCCTTTAGTTGATCTCCAAGATCTGCTGAAAGTAGTGTTAACTGTAATATCACAAACATGGTTAAATCATGATTTTCTGTGGTTAGAAAAAAAAAATCGTACAGTTTTCAACAGAGATTTAAAAGAAGCATAAAACAATTGCAAATGATTCTGTCGTCCACTACACTGTGTTTATTTCAGATAGCACTGGGCATAACTGCTGTACGTGATTACTCGCTTATGTGTCTAATCATTTGGGAATGAATGTAAATCCCCAGTCAGATTTTAAAAAAAAATCCAAGTAAGATGGTAAAATGGTATGGTGCCTAAATCTATATTAATATAAAAGTCAATACAGTATATCCAACAGTTAGCATTCTGTAGCGTTGTAATACAGTTGGATAAAACGAGATTCCTCCTGCTGATTTTTAATTATAAACATTTTTATTGAAAAAAAGTCAAAACAAAATGTACAACTACATATCAGAAGAAAATCAAAAGTATACATAAGTGCAAATATATTCTCTCCTTAAAAGCATTGGTGTGATTATACACAATTCAATTACAAGTTCAAATGTTAACAAGGCAAGAAAAAAAATGAAAGGCCCCAAAAAAATAGCACATCAATACTAAAAATATCTCTTTTCATTTTATATACAATATTTGTTCTAATACTTTCATTTGGTAAGAACAACCAAAAAAATATGTTGTCATTAAATGGGATGTATTTATAAAAGAGCAAACCACAAAGTGCTAATTTTTCTATACCACCTGTAGGGACAAACATTTTGCAGATATAATAGCCATTTCACATTTTTCTGGCAAACACACCTTTTCATTATAAAAATAGCTTTTCTGTCAAATAAATTGCCTTCTCCCCCCAGGGCACTACACAATTCCCTCCTTTATAAAATAGGCCTCATATTGTTTATTTGTGTATGTTTTTCTTTATTTTATTGTTTAAAAGAGCAGTAATGCCCAAAAGTAAAAATGTCTCAAATGTATTCATAGTTACTATATATCCAATCTGTGCTTCCAAAAATTAAATTGTGTCTATAAAATGTGATATTTAGATTTAAATATTAGGCAAATTTTAGGTGCACTTTCTTAATATGCATTAACTAAAGCACCACAGAAAACAATGGGACTGGGTGAGGTTTGTTTAACAGCTATCAGCAAAGATAAGAATAACAAGCAATACACTTCATTTCATAATGTAACATTTTTACAGTTGCTGTATTTCAGTAACTACTGTGCCAATACAAATGGGATTTTTTTATTTTTGGGTGTTACTGGTTCTATTTTAAATCTGTATAAGATGTTAGGGTCTGTATAAGATGGTAGGATGCATTCAGTAACATCTGAACAGGCCCTTTAAAGTACAGTGATACCTTGGTTCTCAACCACAATTCGTTCTGGAAGTGCGGTTGAGAACCAAAACAATTTATCCCATAAGAAATCCAATCGCAGATTGACTTGTATTGATGCTGCGAATGCCATTCTGCTCATCTCGGGTGTTTGAGTTCCAAATATTTGTTCAGATTCCAAGACAAAATTTTCTCGAATTTCGTGGTTGAAAACCAATTTGTTTGAAATCCAAGTCGTTTGAAAACCGAGGTACCACTGTATTTTGTAAGTGAAATCATTTAATCTGAAGGGGGATCTTCTTTTAGATTGTAAGATGAATTTGGCCTTAGTTAGGATATCAATGTTCTAGAAAATCCTGGAAAAACACCAGCAGCTTGATTCACTAAAAAAGCAGCAAAAATGATTGCATACGCTATCCCCTATATTGTGCACAGATCATCAAGTCAGTACTGCACTGAGATATGCCATTTGATATTAATAAAAATAAAGAACAGCAGTATGTACTCAAAAACAATGTTTCCATTCCATTCCTTAATATCTAATGTGAAGTATTGCAAGTAATTGTAGTTATTACATCCATTTTAGAAATTCTAAAAAATTGTAGAAATGATTTTGATCTGAATGCACAGGGCTGCATTATAAACTAAGTATACAAGGCAGCGGCCTAGGATCCTGCCAGGCATACTTAATCCTGTGTGAACAATGTATTTAAAGGACTCATGCTTTGGTATAGTAATCTGTAGAACATAGGTTCAAAATGCTGCCAGCACATTCACTACACTTTTTAAATGTAATGCTTAATTAGTTTGGTTTTTAATTATTATTATTGCGTCTATCTTTTGATATTAACATACATTTTACTTTAAATTAAAGATATATACACTTTCCCTAAAATACATATTAATGCAAAGTCTAAACTGGTTATTAGTTTTTTCTTTTATAACACAAATGTTTAATGACTCAGGTGCTAAATACATTCCGACCAGTAAAGGTGATTTTTTTGCTCATTGATCTCAAAATATTCCAGCCTAGAAAACTGACTAACGCTGGAGCAATATAAATAGTAACCAATCAACTATTCGCTTGGATCAATCTAGTGCAACAAGAATCATAAAAGCAAACAGCTGATTGGCTAATATGAGTCACTGCAGTGGTGCTCATTTGCACCAGTGTTTGTAAACAAGTTACACGGAAAATAAAACTAATGAATTTTGTGGTGCTATATAATTATTGATCCTTTCAGGGTATTGAAGTATTGAAATATTCGTTTCTTTGGTCTGTCCACATAACTAACTGTATATTGTGTATTTAAACTAAATGTAGACTAAACAGTTGTACACAGTTTAAGCAAGAAGCATTTCTTTGCAGTTAAACAGAATTAGAAGAAAATTGCAATTGAATCCATCAGTTGTTCTTCTGCAGCTACCAGTCAGTCAGTAAAATTGCACCAGCCCAGCTGTGACTTACTTGCATAAAAGTGACCAATGTTACTTAGACTTTACCAGGGATACAAACCCTGCTGTGTTTTGCTTTATTTATTTTGTAAATATTTTGACCATATCTTTATTTCTAGAATTGCTGTTGGTGACTCCTAGGGCGAAATGTAATAACATCCAAATTACCAATATCGCGACATTGATTAATTTTTACCGATATTGCAATATCGAACAATGTGTGCCGAGATTGTGATATCGATTTTAACTATATCGTTTTTTTCTTGGTATCGAAAATTCGATCAAAACTTTTCAATCTGTTCATTTCTATGGAAAATCCATAATATTGATAATTTCGATGGAAAAACTCAATATCGTGATATCGAAAATTCGATTCCAATTTTTCGATAATCTTCAAATTTTTTTAAATCGAATTTTTCAGTTAAAAAGTAAAAAATGGCCTTTTTGACATTAATAAATTTTGCTCTAACTAAACTCCTACAAGACTGCTCACACCAGAAGGCATTGTAATGTACAACCCAAAACATTGGCAAATCAAAAGCCGGCTTAAAATGTTGTAGTAGACCACCCACTGCAACATCCTCCCCCCACCAATAAAACAATTATATTTTACTGAAAGTCAGCATAGTTTTAAAGAACCAATATTTTTAACCTTTGCAGTTTTACTTCTAGTAAGTGCCACATAAGGTAGGGAAAGGGGTTTTAGTCCCTTAAAGACTAATATTACATTGCAATGTTAAAACAAATGGTAGCAGCAGAATATTCATAGCTATATTATTCCTTCATCGAAAAGGCTGAAACATCCTACCTCACACTTATAGTGAAATCATTCCAAAAACTGTTCATATAATAAACCATCTGCTCAAATAAATGTCTCTTATTTTTAAAAGTATTTAGAGATCGTCTTTCTTTAAAACCTCTCCTAATGGTCTGAGACACTAAAAACCAAAATGGAAAAGGATATAAATTGTATTTTCCCATGTTAAAGTATAAATGTTTTAGGGGAATATTGGTCGGGGGGGGGGTTAAAAATCAAACTCCCCATTCCCCTAATCAGCCACATATGCAAACAACCCTTAGTCACCCTTAATGGTTCCCTAATTACTGCTCTAATTCTTTCAGGTGTTTAAACATCAGTATCAAAAGGAGAGGGGGTAATGTGATATAACTAATGTATCCAATGCTGTCATAGACAATTCATAGAATATTCCAAATGTATTGTATGGCTCCCTAAACAAAGCATTAGATAATATAAGGTATGACTGTATAACCATCCCTTAATATTCACAGGTTTTGCAATGGTTTCAAGTACTGAATATTTTATGTAGAGCTGGTATAGTTTCACAGACCTGAAGTGTTAAAACACCAACCTGTAGTAACTGTTGTATCAGCAGTAAATGCCCTATTTTTACCCACTTTGTTTCCTTATTATAGTACAAAAGGGTTGAATGTCTCCATTGTCTAGTACTAATATCTTTCTTTAACATTAAAACAGAATCTGCAAACATTCATCTCTTAATATCTCCGTGTATAAATACAGTCAGAAAATGCTGAATTTGTCTTTTAACTGATCGTTTTCTGTAACTGGTGCTAATAAAACATTTTATGAAAAGAAAGTCAAAAGTCAGTAAGACAAAGAGGCCAGCTGTCAAAATTATACAGCATCAAAACTGCAACAACCTGCAACACTTCCTCAGACAGTCTTTCATCACAGAGCAAGCCTTATACATAAAATGATAAAGATGCAGCAGGGAAATCAGCATTATATACATTGTATATGCACAGAAACATATACAGGTCTCTTGGTAAAAGTAAAATGGATATTATATCAATTGATTTTGACCTAAATGAGGGAATGTAAGAAGAAACCAAGCTATCAGTGTGTTCTGGCAGAAAATTATGTTTCTATTTCAATTCTTTTTTACTTTATAAAGATAAACAGCACTTGTGTGAATAGTTAAGAGTCAGAATAGTAAAACAGCATCTGCTACATTTATGCAATTAACATCTACCGTCCTGCCGAATGTGTACTGTATACAGGCAAATAATGGGCTCAGTTTATTGAAATGACATGAGATATTTTTCTGATATTTTGTGACAATGATGCTAGAAATAATAAGAACCAAAATACGGGTGTAATTTGTTCAGTTTCCAAGAAAATGCAAACTACTGTTTACTTTGGATTCAAAAATGTTCAAGGAATCCTGCGAACATAAACTGATCAAATATGGCATTTAAATTAATTCTGAATTAAAAAAAATATTGGTTATAGTATTGAAGGTGTTGTGTAGAATAGAACGTATTTAAATGGGGCATATTTACTAAAGTTCAACAGGCTTTTCAACTAGTAAATGCAGGAGAAACAGCTTACATTTAACAATATCACTGTCTTCCCCTATTTACTAAACTGTACAAAAACCATTTTATCTCCCAAAACAATTCTTCACCCTCAGGCTGGTGTAACCCCATTATTCTCTATGGAGATGGTTCTGTCATTTAGCCAAAGTCCAAAATATTTCCTCATTGAAAAGAGATATCAATTTGTAATGGAAGGAACCGTCATAGACAAGCATTGCAAAGTGTGCCCCTGTGAACATTTTTATTAATTCTATTCTTTTTAAATAGTTTTTAGTTTAAAATATTATTGCTAGTAGTCACTAGTCAGCTTAGGACAGCAAATAAAAAGCTGGTCTCTAAATAACTACTTTGTAGTGCACTCGTTCCAAATAGTCGAATCAAGCAGAATTTGCTTTCTCACTACTGGACATTTACTAAAGTCAAACACATTTTTTGATTAGTAAATGCATAAGAAACAGCCAGTATTTTAACAATACCACTGTTTTCTCCTATTTACTAAACTGTTCAAAATCAATTTTATTGCCCAAAAGATTTCTTCGCCCTCAGGCTGGCTCAAACCATTATTAGCCTAAATCCAAAATATGTTCCAGATATCGATCTGTAATGGAAGGAAGCCTCATAGAGAAGCATTGCAAAGTGTGCCCCTAACAACAGATTGCTATTTATCGATAACGATTTATTTCCATGGGGAAACATTTTTATCAATCTTTTGTAAATCAGGGAAATCAAAAATTACAGGGGAACAAAAAAATACAGCGAAATGGGGAGAAATCAATCGATATGGTCAAAATTGTCTTAGTAAATATGCTCCTAATTATCCAAATTAAATAAAACATACAACAGACAATTCCCCCATTTGTTTTGAATACATTTCTACTACTGAGTAACACTGACATTTAAATTCACAGCTAATATCCTGAGAACAGCAGCTTATCCATACAACAATTCTGTGACTTTTAATTACAAAGACAAAAACTGTGAACCACTCCTGGACTGGATGCACTAATGGCTGGAATAACTTAAGTCAACATCAAAGTACATTTATTTTTGTAATACCATTTGATTAATGTTTGTTTTTAGGCTGGACTTAAATAAAAGTGCAAGATTTGTCCACTAAATTTTTTTTTAAAATTATTTGAAAAGTATGCTTTATGATTTCATAATAACTGGTGAATAATTATTCTAATTTGGATCTCTTTGCTAATTACCCTAATTTGTATCATCATTTTTATTAAAATACTTTAGCAAGAATTGCAGCTTTAATTGTATGTACCCTGACATGTTTTTTTTCTTGATCAATTTAAAATAAAAAAGAATGCATTACTCAAGTGATCATTAACTTTGTATTACCCTTTAGTGAATCAAAACCACTTGGTAATATCAAACAGATAGTTTTTTTCTATTAAACACAGATTTTTATTGTGCCCTACATAGCAAACAAGACTTCATCATTCAGCTATTTTATAAAATGGGGCGGGGACAGGGAGCAATACGGCATTACAGGAACTCCCAGATACAGGAGTCCTAGTCAGATCCCTCTAGTTTCTATTACTTGCATACTTAAAGGACCAGTAACATCAGTAAGAGAAAAAAATCCCACTCAGATTGGCATGATAGGTACTCCTGCATAGTTCTGGTAAAATGTTATCTTTGAAATAGAAGTGATACTTTTCATCATTTTGCATTTGTCTCTCTTTCTTGTGGTTTATGCCTGAAAACGGATGTTTTTACCTGATATTTTTGTTTTTCTACTAATACAAGTATTCACCTAGGGTAAAAAAAATTTTTTTTTTCAATCGAATTGTTTAGATTGATTTTTTTCGATTGAAACATTTTGATAGAATTGTTTCTTTTATAGAAAAATAGCCAAAGTACAGTACTTTACATAAGTACTTTGGATACTTTTACATCTGAAAATAAAAATGATTATAACAATTTAATTAAAAAAATGTGCCGCTTTTACATTGAATAAACTCGAAAAGGTTGAAAACGACCTTTTCAAGTTCAGTAAATTTCACCCTAAATCTGTTCAGTAAATCAAGTCTAACCTAGTTCTGCTGTTTCCTGTGGAACTTTACATAATATATATGTATTAGTTTCCCCAGAAAGCACACTTTAATTATAGCCAGCAAAGAGGGAGAGAACACAACCCATTAACAAACAGCAATTTAAATTCAAAGTAATACATAAGAAATACTGCCAGCACAGTTCAAAAAAATGTAAGCAAATGTTACTCAGCTTCAGACTGGCCTGCTGGGAAACTGGGAAAAGCCCCGGTGGGTCCCCAAGGGAGCCCATGTGGCAGGCCCCAGGGCTCAAGAGGGCCCACCTGGTAGGTCAGCCTGTTATGGCTGAGACTCCCTCTCCAGAAGTCATGTGAGGCAGAGGGGGCAGGACTTCTGGTGGGCCCAGGTACCCCCAGTTTGACACTGATGTTACTGGTCCCTAGAAATATGTATTCTAAGTGCAGGTTCTTGTAGCTTATTATTGGCTGGACCCTAGGTAGGAGCCTGGAGTACCTAATGCACTAAATTAATCAATAATTCAGCACCAGTCCTAAACAAACTATGTTCCATTTGATTTATTTATGTGCCTTTCTACTTAGGAAGCAATGAAAACTGCAGGCTAAAAGTAACATTAACAAACTAAAATCAGTTTATTTAAACTGATTGATCAAAATGGAAAATCAAATTGGCCAGGGTCCTTTGTCTGCATGGGAGGTGGAGTGAAAAAGAGAGCATTTTGGCCAATCCATAATAACAGTTGGCTATGTGAGATTCTGCAGTTCAGCCAGACTGTTCCACAGGCAGAATAATGGGACTGCAATGTTGCCACATATGTGTGTTCAATTTGTATACAATCAAACCTGTCAGTGAAAGTAGTCAATTTGGCTAATCAGGCTGCAAGGTTTGTGTCCATCTTTAGAGATACAGCAGCAGCTGTCCCACTCAGATCTCTCTTTCCCAGATTCCTCCTAGGCAAGGTTGTCAGCTCCCAGTGCACCAACTCCCATGGTGCATTGTTTATTATGGGAGCTCTATCTATTTTAAGGATATACAATATTTATATAATTTATTTTAACACTGCTAGTTATTGTTACCTCCTTGTTTTCATAGGTCAGAAAAGCAACATAATAACAACATGTTTGTTTCAAATTCATATTCACATATTTACCTATTCAAACGGTGTGTAATTAGGCCATGTTCATTTTAATTATTATTGTGAACATTTCAGAGCTAATATATCTCCTGTTATTACAGCATGAGCATTTGTTTCACTAAGTACAAACAATGATAGGATTTGTATGCTGAATCATCACATACTTCATTATTAGAGACTGCACAGATGTGCAGGTTTCCCAGCTACACATCACAGCACATGGCTTTGCAGACAGTGACTGAGGATGCTGGGTCTGTAGTTCAGCATCAGTAAGGGAGCCGCAATTTACCTACCCAAGGCACATAGTGTTCTCCTCCCACATGGTGACCGAATTGGCCAAAGTCTATTGATACTGTAAACAATTGCAGTATTAATATAAAATCCATCAGTAAGTAATGGGGAGTAGAATGTTAGTTACACCTGGCTGATCTGCACCAGGGGAGGAAACAATGACGTAACAAACACATCCCATGTGATGACATCACTCACGCATTGTCTGTGCGCTTTGCTCCTTGCCAGGGCATGTCACATGACACAGGGCTTTATATCCTGGCACACGCTTTGGTGGTGGTGATGGTGATAATAAGAACTACTGGCAGACGGGTGGAAAGAGGAAATCCCATTAAAATTGAGGAGGAAATCTTTCCTGTCACACACCGGGGAGGAGTGATGCTGGTACCGAGGTAATCCCACTGTAAGAGAAACATTCATTAGGACTGTCATTCCTGCTTACAGTAACTCTGCAATCAACTTTCACCTACTCACACATCTATCCGCAAAGTGAGACTGCAGGCAGCCCAGCTCTGACCCACAATGCCCTGCAAACAGATGATCATCTTCCATTAGAAAGGAGGGTGCAACCAGTGCACTTGTCTCCTCAAAACTAAAACTAATTTAGGTTGTACTAATGAAATAAACATTTTGTAACTATATATGTATTTAAACAAATGTATCTTTATACAGTTTCTCTCTGTCATCTTCCCTGTCAGCCCAACTTTTTTTTGCTGAGTCTGGTGGTCTGGGCTAAATGATGGTTGACATTATAGCTCCTCCAATCAGATCCCTGCTAGATCACATTTAAGGGGCTATAATGTCAATCATCATTTAGCCCCGCCCATTCGACTCAAAAAGAAAAGTCAGACTGACAGAGAAGATGACAGAGAGAAATGCTGTATAAAGGTACATTTTTTGAACATACATATATATTTACTAAATGTTTATTTCATTAGTAGAACCAAAATTAGTATGAGAGTTTTTTTAGGTGACAGGTATACTTAAAGTAAAAATAATATGGATATACTGTACATAGCTAGGTAGGCAGATACCAGGAGAAAGGAGATAGCTGGTATCTGATAATATAGGGGATACAGAATTAGCTTGGTCATTGGTGCTGTGAGTTACATGACATTAGATTAATGGTATGACAGCTTCATAGATGCTATATGTATGTATATATATATATATATATATATATATATATATATATATATATATATATATACTGTATAAGAATGCTGGCCCAAATGAAAACTTAATAGACAGTAGAAGTAGGTATAGACAGATCGATAAATAGTGGACAATAAATAACTTATCGTTATAATTAACTAGACAGATGATAGACAAATCAATAAACAGAGTCAGAGATACATATAAATAGATATTTAATTTAAATAATCAATAAAGACTGTTGTCAGATTGAATACTTATTTTCAAAACCAACTGTTCTCCATCTGTAAAAGTGAATGTGTCTCATTAATATGCACAATTATGCAAATACTTAGAAAATCTCGTTTTAATTGCCCATGTACATTAGTAATATATATTCTTGTGCAGAAACTTGTGGATTCCTTCAATTAATTGTCTTGAGGTAAAAGCACATAAATATTACCTTTGTACCAGTTTCTCTGCATAGAACATGATTATTATTATTATTGTACTGCTATATGTATGAAACATGCACTGCTATATGTATGAAACATGTACTGCTATATGTATGAAACATGTAGTGCTATATGTATGAAAAATGTACTGTTATATGTATGAAACATGTACTGCTATATGTATGAAACGTACTGCTATATGTATGAAACATGTACTGCTATATGTATGAAACATGTAGTGCTATATGTATGAAACATGTACTGCTATATGTATGAAACATGTACTGCTATATGTATGAAACATGTACTGCTATATGTATGAAACATGTACTGCTATATGTATGAAACATGTACTGCTATATGTATGAAACATGTACTGCTATATGTAAGAAACAAGAGAGTAGAATTCCAACACTAAGATTTCACTGTTTAAGTTATTTAATTCACACTGCACTGGACTTTATCTACTAAAGGGGAAGTAAGATTTACACTATGATCCGCCAGATCTTCTGTTAATATTTAAAGCCTGATTAGGTTAATGACATCTTGAACAAAATGTAATTTCTAAATCTGAAAGTCCAGAACGTTTAAATCTACATCACAAAAAAAAAGAAGTTTGATTTGTTAGCAGAGTCTGAACTCGTGTGAACCATCCACCAGGGAGCATTATTGGGCTTGTGACAAAGCGGAAAGGGTGACTCAAATATGAATCCAAAAGGGCCAACTTGTTACCAGAGGATTGCGTGTAAAGTGAAAGATCTGTTTTTCCAAATATTTAGGAAACTATCCTCATTTCTAAAGGCAAATATCCTGAAATCAAAATAAATATCACAGTGAGACCTCAGACATTTCAGACACTTAAAGGGACACAAAATAAATACTGCTTGTTACAGCTGACTTTCTGTATGTTATATGAATGATTCTAGGGTTTTTTTTTTGTTTTGTTTTTGGGAACATTTCCCTGTAAGTCGGTATTTTGTAAGGAAATATTTTCCTTCCAGATGATACCTCTGACTTTCCTTATTCCTTCAGCACATGCTGGAAGTATATTCAACACTACAGCACTTTCCAAATTTTCTTTTTATTATCAGGTTTTAATCAGTTTCCAGGATTTAACAACGTGAGAAAATATGTGTTTCTAAACCTCAGCAAGGAAAAGCTTCTTCTGTTTCTAATCTAACTTTATCCTGGAAAGATGAAAAAGCATCTTAAAAAGCCACACAGATCTGGGCGACTGCAGGAATTACAAGTCGCTGGGATTTTGTGTTATAAAGAAAGAAATGCCATTGGCTTCAAACCTCAATTTGAAAAATCTGATTACTTTCATGAGATGTATTAAACGTTTACAGACACCTCATTATATCATTAATGTTTAAATCCCAACATGTGCCCTTCTCAAAGGTGTAACCCCCAGTACAAGGGAAATGTAAACAAAGCTTTAAAGAGCTTTCCTTCCCTTTAATTAAAGCAAAAGGATTGTGGTTTGGTTTTTAATTGAGAGCAGAATTAAATAGCAATACATGGGCAGATACAAGTGGATTTTTTTTCTATCTGTTTGTGGTAGTGACTTTTTTAGAGTGTCTATCAATTAACTGGTTAACTACTTACTTACCTCCCCAAATATCTGTACTAAAGGATGGCTGAGATTTGTTAATACACATTTTGCATAAAACCTGTATATAGAATCCACCCAGGACCATCAATGTGCTACAGTCAATGTGGACCTAATGTACTTAAATCTACCGTATTTAAAGAAACTTAGTTCATTGATGAGACACCATAAGCAAAACTTTCATGAAATGAATTTTCATTCATAAAATGATGGAAAAGTAGAATGCACTTGGGTTGCAGCGGTGGTGGAAATAATAGTATAATTAGAGCCCTAAATCCTGTTGCTGCTTCTGTTATCTGGATAGCCTGTAGTAGTTGTAAGACGTAAAGTGCGATATCACTGCTGTGTTAGTTCGGAAGGAAAAGATAAATCTCCCCTATGTAAGGACTAAGAAATATTATACATAGATATTAATATTCCAATGAAATCATTTTTCAAATGCTGATCTAGTTTACTAAGAAGTGTATGTAGTTTTAAGGCACAGACCTTTATTCTGGTTGTCTTTTATATTTTAAGCAGTGTTTTACTGTGAAATCATTGGGGACCAGAGAGCGAAATGTGAGTTTGGGTCCATCCCCGACATTAATAACCTAGATTTATGTTATTTTGTAACTTCGTTGTGTCATCCCGCATTGTCCCGAGCCCCGGTATCCCCTTTGTGTATACTGCCCCTTTGTGTATACTGCCCAATTCTCAGTGAAGTTTGCTATTCTGGAAGATGATTCTGTTTGTTCCTTGGCTCTGCACTTACCCCCATACCCACATACCCCCACACCCCTGTGCCATCCCAGCCCCTATAGTAACTGGCCAACTGCCCTGGATTTAGACAGGTACATGGTTTGTGCAGTCCTGGAGGTTGAACACACACTTGTGTCTATGAGATATTGCTAATGTAGGGATATTACAGGGAAAGGAATCCTCTTGCTGCTGGCAGAATGGAATAAACCTTTAGATGTTATGAAATGGGGAAAATGAAAATATGGATTTATCAGATGAGCCGCATTTATAACACATTGATTGCTCCTCAATAGTCAATATAATAAATAGATTTCAGTTGGAAATATTTACTGTGTATCTTGTATACACACAAACACACACTGTACACACAGCACATGTGAAGGGCACTCACAAGGGGAGACAGTCAGATGCGGGATAGAATAATAACACACACACACACACACACAAATATACATATATAAACAAATACACACATATTTACACTCACAGATATTCACATATACAGAGTTTCACGTATAAATATACACACACACATAAATAAACACATAATATACACACATACATACACACATAAATAAACACATACACACACATACACACACATATATCCAACCAGTATTATGTGTACCGCATCCCTGTACTTACTACAACCCATTGGCTGCTTTACCGGGTGGGGAGTCAGTGTATGGAGCAGGTATAGCTGCAGATATTTCAGTCTATATATGTATATCATCTATGTACATGTCTATATACCCGCCTGTGTACCTAGATTTACATAGATACAATGTAATATATTAAATATATACCTCCAGTCTATGTACATGTCTATATACCCGCCTGTGTACCTAGACTTACATAGATACAATGTAATATATTAAATATATACCTCCAGTCTATGTACATGTGTATAACTTATCTGTCTCCCCTGTGACTTTATCTAAATCAGTTTCCAGTTAATTTTCTAAATGTAAAATCATGTATGAAATATTGCATAGCCGTGCCTCAGCTGCTCCTTCTCTTCTTACCATACCCGGGCGGGTGCCGTAAAGCGAGAAGCTGACATTTGCAGGGGGACTGAGGTTCGGTATATAGTATGGTATATATAGTATATATGGTAAGGAGTGATTAGT
>WMED01003029.1:0-22972 GCA_019650415.1 Pipa parva
CTAGTCCACAGATGCAAAAAAATTAGTATTGCAATTCTTTGTGAAACCACAAACCCCCTTCATGACAAGTGTATTTACAACTGCTCCAATAGTCTGTTATTTCAGTATAATACCTTCTTGCCTGCAACCTGATGAAGGGAGGACAGACCTCTTGAAAGATTGTGTAACTAAACTGACTGTTAGTCCAATAAAAAAAGTATCATCAAATATCACAATACTCATCTTTATATATATATATATATATATATATATATATATATATATATATATATATATATATATATATATAGTAGAACTGGTATGTTACGCTATGCACTTTCACTTTTCATTACTTATTTCATTTTTATTTATATTATGTACTCTATTGCACTTTGCTTACTTGATTTGTAAATATACTGCCTATTTTCAATTGTCATATTTGCTGGAGAGATGAGTAATGCAATTTCAATCCTTGTATGTCCTTATGTACATATGTAGAATTGATAAAATAAATAACTATCTATCTATCTATAGTAGGATAAATTAGTCGTGTTAGTCCACAGATGCAAAAGATGAATATTTTTTTACTTTATTTGGACTAACAGTCAGTTTAGATGGACAAGCTTTCAAGAGGTCTGTCCTCCCTTTATCAAGTCTCAAGCTATTAATACTACGTTAAAGAGGTAGTTATGAAGAAGCCATAGAAACAGGCAAAAAGATATACTAAAATAAACAGACTATCTGAGCAGTTGTAAATGTTGCTAGGAGTCATCTAGAGTTGACAAGTCATGGATTAGTGAGAAGTGATATATATATATGTGTGTGTGTGTGTGTGTGTGTGTGTGTGTGTGTGTTTAAAGCTTTGTTTTTTATTTCAATCAGATTGATGAAGTTGAATGGAAGTTCTTGTTAACTGGAGGCATAGGACTGGATAATCCACATTCTAATCCTTGTACATGGCTCCCTCAACAATCATGGGATGAAGTATGTCGCTTAGACAACATCATGCGCTTTAAAGGAATTCGCAAAGACTTTATGCGTCTTAAAGATGGATGGAAGGAAGTTTATGACAGTTTGGTAGGTGACAATTAAAGTAAAACAAACAAATTGTTACAATGGAATAACTTCAATAAGTTTCAAAGAATAGGCATAAACTGTATTGTTCCTTTGGCATAAAATAGATATATGTATATTTTGAACCAATTTAAACACATCAGAATGGGCAAGTTGTTGTACTGTATGCATTCAATTGTTCACGTATAAAATATTGGAAATTACAAAAGATTTTATCCTATTGAATTTAAAGGGACACTAAAGCTTGTAAATAAACAGCTTTTTATTTATTGGTCACCTAGGGGGTTTTTCACTAAAGTCCGAATTGTTGTGTATAGGTGCGAATTCACCAGATAAAGACAGGTCACAATAGGATGCTACTATCACAGTCGCGTCTTTATAATGAGAATATTGTCGCAGTCGCGACAATTTTAATTGTCAAAAAAAACCTTTTAAAAGAAAAAAATCAGTAGAGATAACATGGTGGGTTTGCTCTTATAGGAACCACATCATGCAAACTTCCCTTCAGAATGGCAAGAAAAAGTGGGGCAATTTCAACGGATGCTTATTATCAGATGCATGAGGTCCGACAAAGTAAGTATGATGGCAACTTTTTCGGAAAACAGCAGGCACTAAATATTACATGTAATTAAGCATGCCTTTTGTTTTATCTGTAGTGATTTTTCCCTTCTAGGCAATCTACTTAATTATCTCTGCTGCTTCTTCACACATTATTTCACCAGTACATGGTAGCCTTTGTAGCATTTCAGTTCCACCCCTCTGGTCAGGAAGCTGTTGTCCTCAGCATGTGTATAAACCAGCACTGAGTGTATGCCTCATTGATATTGACAGGTTAATGTACCAAGTGGCATTCCCCAACCAGTCACAAATATGTGTGCTGATGTGTCAGGGTTTAGTAGCACATTAACAAGGACCCATATGGTGACTGTGCAATACTAGTACCAGCAGTTCTGTAAGATGGTATTACAGCCCAAATGTTACT
This sequence comes from Pipa parva, assembly GCA_019650415.1. NCBI lineage: Eukaryota > Metazoa > Chordata > Amphibia > Anura > Pipidae > Pipa > Pipa parva. The sequence goes on from WMED01003029.1 coordinate 2,036, forward strand.
AATTTGCTGTTTCACAATACAGTGGTTTAAGTTGGCAGCCCCGGTACTTTCAATATATCCATTATATCTAGGGTACATTAGGTCTTCACCAACAAATAGAAAATAGTTACAATTGTAAGAATTAAAAAACAAACAAAACATTTATACCATTGCTATGTATGAATAACTACCATGCCCCTCCAAATGGGATTTTTATTTTGGTGTCACTAGTCCTTTAATTATGATAAATATACAGGGAAAATAACTGACTGAACTTATCTATAGATATATTTTTATCTCTACAATACTTTTTCATTTAGGTTATTCCAATGGTGCAAGAATTTGTAACTGAACACTTGGGAAGGCAGTTTATTGAACCGCCTCCTTTTGATCTTTCCAAAGCTTTTGGAGATAGTCACTGCTGCGCTCCATTAATTTTTGTTTTGTCTCCTGGTGCTGATCCAATGGCTGCACTGTTGAAGTTTGCTGATGATCAGGTAATTCAACATGTGATAAATATGTGTACTGTATTTGATGAAAAACAGCCCGTACAAAAATCTCACCATTTGTGAGCAAGGGTGTATATTTACAGTCAATAGCATGCTAAAGAAAATATTCATTTAACAAAACTGAATAATACAATTCTTATTCAATATTGATTCATTATATAATAGTAAGGGGTGTGTTAACACTATAGCAAATTCAATACTTCCGTAAATTTTGCAAATAATGAAAAGTATCATTATTAACCTAAATTAGGTGACTAATTTCTATTACTAATACAATCATGTACCATATATATCAGTATTACTAATGATCTGTCATTGTTATTGATATCAGCTTTCATGCTTATGGGACTCCCCTATTCTATTTGCACAAAGCCTCAGGAAGTCCTTGTAAAACTACTAAGACTCCTTTTCTGTCAACCATTAATTGTGGGAAGATCTTGTTGTGTAGTATATTTTATTTTGCTGCTTAGAGATATGTCATGCCAGAGGAATGGAGTATCTTATTTATACTTCACACTGGAAGGATGCATGGGAAGGAAAGCACATTAGTTTTCATTGCTGTTAAAAATGGAATAAAGATGGGTGGGCTTCTGGTTCCCCTTATTGACAATAAAAGTAGTAATGTTGCAATGGAATCAGGCAGTGTGACATACACACCACCAGAATATGTTGCATGGTTGTAATTATAAGTGGTTAAACTTATTACTCTTTACAGACTAGAGCCCACACCAGTACTTCAAGCTAAGCACACCAGCACAGTTTACAAACCCAATATGTTCAAATGAATTCCGCCACCACTGAATGAATTCTGGGCTGATAGGAACCCCCTGGTTTGTGAAAATGCATAATGCCCCCTAAGGGGGATTGTAAAAAAGAAGAGAGTGATAGTAAGGGAGTGTTGAATTGACTTCCTGCTCAGAGGTACTCCTAGCTTTGGGGACAAAAACCTGCATATTTCTACTGAAATTGAACTGCTAATTTTATATCTACATGTTCATGTGTAATACATCGCATGTTGTTTTTACCATTCCCTGGGTTTGAAGGTTTTACAAATATTGAACATAATGCCCTTTTTATCTACTTACATGCTATGTTACAATGGTCACAGACAACTACATTCTACCATTCATTAATGGTTTTCACAGAGAATATGCATAGCACAGTGGAGAATAGAAATATGACTGGAAGAGGTCAGGGCACAATAACTAAGCATGGGGATCATTTGCTTAGAAAACATAGGAATACAGTTTAAAAAAGACACAAGATCTATAACATTTAATCACCCTCTTGTTGATTCAGGGGAAGAAAAACCTCCTTATGGAGGTTATCTGCTAATTCTATCTCGCACCTTTGTCAAACCAGTCTGTTTGTAGAGAGAATAAACCTGGTCTAAGGTTAGTAAATAAATATTTTTTATTAGGAAAAATAAAGGAGAAAAACTTCCCCATATAGAACAAGGTAGACACATCAGCTTGTAACACAGAGCAAAGGTAAAACATAGCTTTGGGATGTGGGTAAATATTCCCTCAGCATGTAAATACATTGCAAATTTCAATGGCAGGTGCCTTTACAAAGTGTTGTGCCATTTACCAGTGCATATCCCCCAATCATTATATTTGTAAAATTGATATTATCATATCTCTCCAAGGCTTACTCCCATATTTTACTCATAATGTATGACTGCAGTTTGGAGTACACCATTGGTCCATCTTTAGGAAAAACAACATTTTTTTTTTTAAGCGATGCCAGTACTAATTTAATCATAGGCTGCTAAATACAAAATGCCACACTGTTTTACCTAAGTTGTAATCTTGCTGTTTATTTTTTGACTCACAGGGTTTTGGGGGTGCAAAACTGAGTTCCTTGTCTCTTGGGCAAGGTCAAGGACCAATTGCCCTGCGCATGACTGAAAAAGCAATCAAAGAAGGTAGTTGGGTAGTTCTGCAAAACTGTCATTTAGCTACATCATGGATGCCTATGTTGGAAAAAGTTTGTGAGGTAAATATATTCCCTATAAATGTTAGTAGATTTTACCACAGTTTAAAGTGTGTTGAATAAAGTGGGTTGTGGGTTGAAGCCTGATATAGATGAGTTAAGCAAATTCTGAAATGTTCATATAGATTTTTTTTTTTAATTGTGATTATACTCTTCACTAAGGTCAAAGTTCATCAAGACCTTGAAGCAACTTTGTAGTCTAATTAGAAGGTAAAGCAAATCTTCAAACTTATCATGCAATGTGCAAGACTTGAAAAAGTTGCTTTGGTCATAGGAGTCATGGAAATTAAAATAGTGTTCAGCATATTTAACCACACTTAAGCCTACTTTAAGGGCGAAGGTTATTAAACTCAAAAAGGCCAATTTCAGCCTTTTCCAGTTTATCCCCTGTAGATCTTGGCTGTTTGAACAGTAAAAATCGATTTTTACCAATCAAAACTTTTCAATTGAGTTTTTCGATGGAAAGGTCGCCATACTTTACATTAAAGCCAAAACAGGCTTATATAGCTAGTATCAGGTTAACATCCGGTATACCCATGGTGTATAAGCCTTTTTTAGAGATGCATAATTTCACTGCATAGCGCCTATAGGCGTGAAACGCGTAGGTGTTTGCATTTGTTTGTTTATCCTTCTTGATTTTATCGCATGTTTAAATAAAGAAGTTTTTTACTTATCTTGGAGTGCCGGAGAATATATGCCTGCTGTTTCATGACAATTAGGTCCTTTTTTTTCTCTCCTGAGCACCCGCCTATCTACAGGTTTCACTTAGAGATTGAGCAGGCTTCATTTGTTTACTGCTGTTTCTAATTTCTTTGTATAATGTTTATAATTAGGAAAAACCTTGTAGAACTCCAGCCTAAGGATGGTTGCAAAGAATTGTTTCATTAGAGGATTTACAGCTTGATATGAACAATTAGGTTTCTATACTCCTTCAAGAATGTTACCATATTTGTGAATTAAAATTACAGTGTATATTGATATTTAAATATTTTTACAGGAGCTAAACCCAGACACTACACATCCAGACTTTCGCCTTTGGCTTACAAGTTATCCATCACCAAATTTCCCTGTATCTGTCCTTCAGAATGGAGTAAAAATGACAAATGAAGCTCCTAAAGGCTTGCGTTCTAATATTATCCGTTCTTACTTAATGGACCCTATATCTGATCCAGAGTTTTTTTCTAGCTGCAAAAAACTTGTAAGTATTAGTATAAATAAATTTTTAAAAATGGAAGTGTTGTGCCTTTAATTTTTTAAATTATGTTTATATAGCACAGCATAGGCATAAATTTATGTTTCTCCTTCTAAAACAGAACAAAACAGATTTAGTGATCATTAGCCATGTGTTTAAAATATAATAACACCAATCAGTTCCATGTAGACTAAATCCCCTTGAACAATATTTGCTTTGGCTTTTACAGGTTAGAAGATAATTTAAAAGTCCTTTATATTGTCTTACATCCCATACAAACCTAATCCATATAGTTTTATACATAGCACTGCTTGAATTACTTTAATCTTTGTATGTCAAATTGCATATGTCCACAAATTTCTATCCAGCCTATCTCTACAAAAAATAACAATCCCATCATGGACGTAACCCACTATTTAAGAAATATACAACTCAGTTACATATTTTGTAATTAAATTACATTTTCTCAAACATCCAAACCAACCCACTTTTCCATTTTTTTCAAGTCATGCCTATATTAGAAAATCCTTTTTTTCACAACTATGTTCTTATCAGACCCACAGAATATATTTTCAGCAATAACAATGAATAAAACATATCCAACACCTTTTAAACATCTGCTTCTCAGATGCCACTTGATCTTTGGAGCTAACTCCCTTCACTCTACACACATGAAAAGAAAGAGGCAAAAATAGCAATGTCAGTACATTAGTCTAGCAAGAGCGAGAACACCAAACCATTATTATTTCATTTCAGCACCATTTTCTTGGAAAACTTTGCCCAATGTTTTGAATAATTTTATTTTAAGTATTTCTTTATTGTTTGCATTTGTATTTATATAAAGTGGAACCTAAACTACAATTTGCCGTCAGCAAAGAAAATCTTTATATTATCTAAGTAAAAGAATATCACAATCCTAGTAACATTATTTCCCAGGACCAATCTATATTTAAATCTATATTTAAATATAAAATACAGTATAAAAAATATCATGTATATGTATGTGTTTCTGTTTGGCTGGGGAGCTTTAATTTAGCAGTTATTGCAGTGTATGTAAAGTATTTATTTATTTTTCCCTTGTTTTACAGCCAGAGTTTAAAAAACTACTATATGGACTGTGCTTCTTTCATGCATTAGTTCAAGAAAGGAGGAAATTTGGTCCACTAGGATGGAATATTCCTTATGAATTCAATGAAACAGATATGAGAATCAGTGTTCAACAGCTACACATGTTTTTGAATCAGTATGAGGTACTGAATTACCTGCTGAACTTGTCATCCTATTAACATTATTCATGCACTTTATAAGTCTGTTGCATCACTAAATAATTATTTTTTCTAATTGTGTTACACTATTTGACTTTTTCACCTATTTCTCAGACATTTTTTGCCCAAAATTCAGGCAAAAATGGGAGAAAAGGTCAAATTATATTGTTAACCTTTTTGCCCATTGTTTGGCCATTTTTCACCCCTTTGTTGGGCAAAAAATGGGTGAAATATGGGGCAAAAAGGTCAAAAACATAATTTTCATCCTTTTCACTTGTTTTCCCAATGAAACACAGACGAAATGGTTGAAAAAAATAATTTTCAACTTTGGTAAATTTCACCCTAAGGGTGCTGGTCTTTCCAACTTTAACGAGAGAAATTTTGGGTTGATCTCCCGAGATTTCATTTGAGATCTCGAGATCGAGTTTTTGAATTCTTTTCCATGGAAAATACTAAAAATTTGGGATCACAAAACTTGATCTCGTGATCACGAACACAATCTTGTGAGAATAAAATGAGATTTCTTTAGGTAAAGTCAGAAAGACTCTAAGCTGTCTTTCCCACTTTAATAATTTTCACCATTTAGTGTAGAATTGAATATTCTAGTAATGCTGGGTCTAGCTCCTCTACAAAATAGGACATATGCTCTCAGAGATATGACTACATTCTTCCCATTCTTCCTCAGTAGTCTCTGTATTGATATTTAATCATTTGGTAGGTAAATTAAGCATAAAATGTAACGTGTTAAGTAGTGTATCTGAAAATCTGAAAGTTCAATGGGGGAGCTATGAGGTGATTCTTAAGTGCTTTCCAAAGAGCAGTCCTGGACTAGGTTTCAGCTAGATCTACCTAGATAATTCGACTGTGAAGCACTCCAACCAATGTCAGCAGCACCTACCAACATCATGTTACTCATATTGTCATATTTCAGAATAGTGTTGTAGATAAAGATACTTTATAGAGCAAATGGTAAGAAAATAGGATGGTCTGGGTCAAACTTTTACTGGACCAACTTGACATTTTTAGGATTTGGAAAATTAGCAAATAGCACTTTATTTTTATAAGAAAGTTTTCTTCACCTTTCAAGCTTTTTATCCACTTCCTTCATTTGACTTTGAGTCTTAGAATACCGCCCCTTATATGATAGAATGTATAGGTTTTTACATAATACTACTTACACAGCATCATACTGAAGGCCTATGTGAACTGAGACATATATAAATTGCTTAAGCTGCTATCAGTCATATTCCTAGTGATACACTTGAAATCAGCACACTCTGCAAATGGTGGTGTTAGACACAAGGAAGATGTTGGACAATTAATAATAAGCAGATGCAGCAAGCTGTCTCTGAATTTAAATGGCTGATGTACAAGGGTTCTGCAAATAGCAGTAATGTAAGCATTTGAATGCATGCTGTTACAAGGCAGGCAATGCTTTTATTGCAAATAAGAATTACTTATAATGGAATGGAAGATATTGAGAACTTTGGTTACTCTTTAGATTTACACAGAGCTTATGATATCTGCTAATACCAGTAAAACTGATGTGATTATGTGTTTATGTCATAGGAAGTACCATATGATGCTTTAAGATACATGACTGGTGAATGCAACTATGGAGGAAGAGTAACTGATGACTGGGACAGACGTACTTTGCGTAGCATTCTGAATAAATTTTACAATCCTGAAATAATCAGAAACCCTAATTATAAATTTGACTCGAGTAATATTTATTATGTACCAGCTGATGGAGATGTAAGTAAACTAAATGTTAATTCATCTGAAGCTTAGCTGTTTTATAATCAGATGTAATAATTGTTGCCGTATATGCTGTGGTTTAAAAGTTAAAAAATACAGGTTTGCAATTTTATGTTGTCTTAATGGATAATTATTTTCCTGCACAGGCAAAAAGTAAAGAAAAAATATAATAAAATACATTTAGGAAAAAAATTGGAACAAAAGAAAAATATACAGTATAATATACTGTACAGTATAGCAATTCTCAATAGAATAAACTGACTTTTTAGCAGCCCTTTTTCACCTTACTGTTCTATAGCCAATTTAATTTGTGTATTATCTATAAGTTAGCATTGAAATGTAAAATAAATGTCCAATAGGATTCAAAAGAATCCTACTGACTGCAAATAACCTTAATATGAACAACTATAAACCGTATTTTTCTATCTTGCAAGTAGTGGACAGTAAGAAATTGTCTTTATCTTGAACATCTCATAACATGCCTTTTATCTATTTCTCTCTCCTGTGACATCATCTTAATGCAAGGGCTAGAGAATTTAGTTGGGCCCTGGCTGAATGGTTTTCTACTTAGAAATCTTCATATATGCATTGTGAGGGAGCCCCACTGCAGTTTGGGAAATAAACACAACTGAGGCCCCAGTGGTTCTCTCATAAAACCATTTGGCTTTGAAATGAGGTGTCCTTTAGTTATCTCAAGCTCATAAAGAACATTTACAGATCCTTTCATGCACCTCTATTTTCCATTTTTAGGAAAAATATCTTTGTAGGTTTTATGGATGTCTATAATATTTGCATCAGCTCATCAAGAGCAAATTTCTACTCTCTTCTGTCATCTCTGGATAAGTTATAGGCTCTATTGTCTGTCAGAATATATTGACTTTTTGCCTATGACTGATAATTGCACAGATCAGCACATACATGAATTATGTGGTATACATGATGTAGAAACTTCCAAAATCTATGATATGTCATCTCTTCCACACAATGCTTATCATGCATCTTCTGATTGGTCTTGGAAAACCACAGTTGTGGATAGGAAGACTGGGCCGGGCCGAGGCGTAGGCAGCCTCCTAGGGTGCTGCAGGAAGGGGACACTATCTTGGTGCTCACTACCCTCCTTTTCCCTGTCACTACCTACTTCCTCCTCTGCGGTGCCACTCTGTCTATTGTAGAGCTCAGCACTGCAGCGTTCCGCTCCCCAGCAATGATGTGACTTCCTGTGATCGGCAGGAAGTTGGATCATTGATGTAGAGAGGAACAGTGTAGCACTCAGTTCTACAACAGATAGAGCTGGGCCATGGAGGAGATAGGCAGGGACAGGGAAAAGGAGGGGGCAAGCACCAAGATAGCACCCTCCCCCCCTCCTTCAGAGGGTAGGGAGTAGGAAGGAGGGGGAAGCACAATGTGTGAGGGGGTTTATGTAGGTAGCACAGTGTAGGAACGGGGTTGTGAGGGAAGCACAGTGTGGGATGGGGGTTGTGGGGGAAGCACAGTGAGGGAAGGGGGTTGTTGTGGGGAAGGTAGTTTAGGGGAAAGGGGGGAAGAAAAGCAGCATGGAGGGGGAAGTGAGCGTTGAAAAGCAGCATGAAGAGGGGCAGCAGGGGAAGAAAAGCAGCAGGGATGGATGCCTAAACTCTGCTAGTACTTCTATGCAGAGGTGGTGATGAACTGATTCTAATCCCCTGAGCTTCCAGACAGAGCAGCACACAGAGGATAAGAATCAGATCATCGGGCCATCTTGGTCCACCCCTGGAGATAGAGGTGAAAGAGATCGCAATCTATTTCCCTCAGCATCTACCTAGTTAGTTTGAGTTCAGCTATGACCTTGTTTTTATCAGACTTCAACTGATTTCTGCTCAGGCTGGTAATTTATTTTATCTCAAAGCATCATGTTCGTAATAAGATATGGCATATCTGAATACTACAATTCTTTTGAAATATGTTGTTATTCTTTTTCAGTACATCAGCTACATTGAGTATACAAAGAGTCTTCCATTAAATTCATCACCAGAAATTTTTGGTATGAATGCCAATGCTGATATTACCAAAGACCAGTCAGAAACTCAGCAGCTGTTTGATAATATTCTTTTAACTCAGGTATGAAATTAACACTGAAAATATTTTTGTGGTCTTACAATAGAAGACTTTTACTGTTGTTCCCATTCAAAACCACATAATTTTTTAAAGAAAGTTAAGGCAACAGAATAACCTAATTAAATTATTTTTTTGAACTTCCTCAAATTTGATTAAATGATAGTTTCCTTAGGAGGAATATAGATAAGTGTTTCTGAGGTCCTGAAACAAAAGAAGCAGGGGCAGAACTACTTGCAGCAGTCACTGTGGTGATTGGGCCTAAGACCCTACAGTGCCAGCTACTCTGCTGGACCGCTGCAACCCATCTGCAGCTTTGATGTGGGTCCTTTTTTTTAATTGCTGAGGGGAGCGCACACTGGAGAGTTTATGGGCCTTGGTGTTGAATTGGCCCTGGGACCCTGAGAAAAAGGGGCAGAATGCTAGTAAAAAGAAGTTCTTTACTTACTAGAATCTATAGTATGTTTTTTACAGTTTATGAACCATCAAAGATGCCAGATGTACAAATTGTGTGAAAAGAGCAACTAAGCTACTCATTGGCAGATATCATTCAAAGAGCAGAGCATAATTTTTCTGTAAGAAATAAGTCACTACTATAGATAATGATTAAAAAATGCTTCCACATCTCTACTTCATTTGCCAGTAGAATCAATTAACTGCAGATTCTTAGATCTCAATAAATGTAAAGTTTTAAACATGTAGTATTGAAAGAGATAACATAATTTCCCACTTTGTTTCAGACATCATAATACCCAAAATACATTAGAAATCAATAGTAGTTAAAGGAAAACTAAAGCTTGTTGTCTCTAGGTGTGATTCTTAAGGGGGAGGGGGAAATACATACTGATCTCTCCATTTGCTCCAGTGTTGCCTCCTCCTCCTTCAAGATGGAGTTGATCTTCTTTTCTTCTGTTGCAGTGCCACATTCCTCTTTTGGTTCACGCCTCCTCTTCAACATCAGCGATTTATTCTTCAGCACATGTTCAGAAGCAGTTTGGGCATGCACAGGAGAAAAAAAAAAAAATCACTGACGTTGAAGAGGAAGCATAAACAGAAGAAATGAAGATTGATTTAATCTTGAAGTGGGAGGCAGTGCTGGAGTGAAGGATGTGAACGTTAAGTATTTCTCCCTTAAGAATCACCCTTAGAGTAAATGAGCCTTAGGGGCTAATTCACCATTGTGCGTAGTGAGCTGTGAAGCCTTTGGCTTACTTCGCACATGGTGTTATGCGCTTGCTGATGTCCGCGTGCAGGACATCAGCGGGCGCATAACACCATGTGCAAAGTGAGCCGAAGGCTTTGCAGCTCACTATGCACAATGGTGAATTAGCCCCTTAGTTTTTTAAAAACTAATACAATAGTTAAAAACTCTTTGGGTTTATATTTATGATTTATTTTCAATTATTTGTGTGCAGTCACGGACCACTGGAGGCGGAGAAAAATCTTCAGATGAAATTGTTTATGAAGTATCTGCAGACATTTTGAGTAAACTCCCTGTAAATTTTGACATTGAAGCTGCAATGAGAAGATATCCCACCACCTACACTCAAAGTATGAACACTGTACTTGTTCAAGAAATGGGGCGATTTAACAAGCTTTTAATCACCATAAGAGATTCTTGTATGAATATACAGAAAGCAATAAAGGTAAATTTTAGAGCTGTATATTGTATAGTAAGGTGGTTTTCAGATATTTCTAGCAGTTTGGTAAACAAAATTAAGATTGGCACATGGCTATAGCAGCAAGGTGAGATGGAGTAAATGTCAGATACATTTCTAATCTAATAGATAACAGTTTTTTGTAGCAGATAATTAGGTAGGAGTTATTTGATGATGTTATGATAAAACCTTTAGCTAATTAGGTGATGTGACAAATAAGCACTTGAAATATAAGGGGGTTAATAGGGTTCCCTTTTCTCTACAATTCAGCCCAGTAGGATTGGGGGTAATGGATAAATGTGGTCCCCCAATCCCCCGGAGGTGGTATGTTGACGCACCTAAATTAATAAGTTACTGCATTACCTCCCTAAATTCTTTAATAATCTACTTTTCTTGAAGTGAGGGCCCTAAAATAACTAAATCTTTTCTGCTTTGCACCTAGGAAAAAAGGGAATATTTATGAACCTCCACTTCTAGTTTTAATGCTACCAGTGAAAGTATTAATAAATCCTGGATACTTATTACTAGTACAAATGCAGTCTAGTAAGGAAACTTTCCTGTTAATAGTCTTACTTGTTTTGAAAATACTTTCCTACAAATCACAGGGTTTAGTGGTTATGTCTGCTGAACTAGAAGAAGTAGTGAGTAGCATCTTAAAAGGCAAAATTCCTGGAATGTGGATGAAGAAATCTTATCCAAGCCTTAAACCACTTGGCAGTTATGTTAATGACTTTCTTGTAAGATTAACATTTTTGCAGGTAAGAAAATCCAAATTTGCCCTGCTATCCTTTGTTGCACTTTTGCCTTTACTTTATATTTGTTTATACTAAATAACTAAATGATATTTCACATGTCATTTGACTTCCATTATAATTGTGTTTGTTATGGTCATCAACCCACTCAGAAGCACCATGCTTACAAATGCAACATGCCAGCAGTTTGATTGGCACAACTGCATTGGTAGCTATCAAATTCCTCTACAAATATCCATGTGGTACATAACTTTAAATGCAACATAGGTGAGGTTTAAGATGAATTTGTATTAGAAATTGTTCATAGTGTGAATACTATATAATTATCTAAATAAAAAGTTTAGTTGCAAATTTGTATGTATGTATGTGCAGACACTAGGGGGTTATTCACTAAAGTCTGAATTGTTGCATATAGATGCAAATTTGCCAGATAAAGACAGTCGCAATAGGCTGGTACTGTGGCAGTCGCATCTTTATAATGAGAATATTGTCGCAGTCACGACTTTATTATGGGAAAATTGTCACAATTTTAACGTTCAAAATTGTCGCGACTTTTCAATGGCGAAATTGTTGCGGATTTGCTAAGGGAATCTGCTGTTTGAGAATTTGACAGTCAAATTCGCACCTTAGTGAATAACTCCCATAGAAGTTAAGCAAATTTATATAACAAATGTGAAGATAATGCGGCTCAATCCCAGCATTTAGTAAATAAGGTAAAGTTACTCACACCTTCAATGAAATCCCCATGTGCTGAGGGTAAACAACCTCCCAGGTCATCTGTAGCAATAGCAATCTGCATGTGGACATCAGCGAACGCTTTAAAGGGATTCCAGTCTCGCGAGGTGACTCGAGTCTTGCCTCGCGAGCTTCATGGAGACTGGAATCCCTTTAAGCATTAGCTGATGTCCGCGTGCAGGACATCAGTGAGCGCATAACCGGGTATGCGTACTGATGCAAAGGATCCGGAGGGTTAGTTCGCTGTTTGGTGAATTACCCCCTAAGTGCCCAGCAGTGACTGAAACATGAGGACGGAGATCCCCGCCTCGCAGAGCTGACAATCTAAATTGGAGTGAGAATTACATATGAAGATTATATATTTGTCCTGACCCATTTATCATTCCTTTAAATATGTTTTCCTACAGGATTGGTATGAGAATGGAACACCTCCTGTATTTTGGCTATCAGGATTTTTCTTCACACAAGCCTTTCTTACAGGAGCTCAGCAGAATTATGCCCGCAAATACACTATTCCAATTGATCTGCTGGGCTTCGACTTTGAGGTTTTAGATGACAAAGAGTACAAGCATGCACCAGATGATGGTAAGAAGCTAGAAACCTATCTAAAGTACATTGTATTGGTCTCAGGTGATTTGGTGAAATTCAATTGAAACAGCATTGTAATGTTTCTATATACACAAATTTTTTTTAACCTTAATTTCAATTTCTGGTACTTTTTATAAATAGTCAAGAAATGGTAATACATTTTAAAAAGGCAAGTAGTGGGTGCTCCACGCAGTGGGTGCTCCCTGTATTCCTTTCAGAGTACATTTGTTTGGATTTGCTTCTTAAATTAATTAACACAATCTGATAATTTGATCCTGGAGTTGAATTATTAAGTCTGGTATTTTTGTCCAAAATGCATTGAATCCAAGGTTTTGTCCTTAGCCCCTTCCAATCCTTTCACATATAGGCATAGCTTCCCTAAGTTGTGTCTGGAACTCCTCTTGTGTTTCTACCTGTCTCTGAAATTTCCTCCCACATCCAGTCTATCTCATACACTTGTCAAACCCTATCCAAATCTCTTCAGTCATTCCCCCATTGTGGAATAACCAGTTACCTTTCCTCACAAAATCCTATTTTTGCAATTTTATTTTGACGTTGAATTTAAAGTGCCAATTAAAAATGTTTAAACTTAAATATTTGAGTTTGGCTTCAATAAAGGCAGCTCACTTTGACCTTAAATGATATAAACTTCATTCTTACCATTTCAGATTACATATTTAATTAATTTCATATGCCCAGACCGCTGAAATGAGATTTACTTAATACTGTAAGTGGCATTGTGTGCCTTTTTAATATTCAGCTGTGTGTAGATTATAAAGCCTACCCAACCAGCACAATGCAGTTGGCAGGGAAGAATGGGTAAGAGCCATGTGTAGTAAGCTGGAATCTTTTTTTTACCAGATATTACCTCTCCCCTATATATCATACTTTTTAAAGAAAAAAATAAATAGTAGAGTTTTTTTTGTACAAGAATTTCCCCCTGCAGATTTTTACAGAACTGCCCATTACTTCACTGTACAGTACAGCAGCTTAACTCAAATCGACAATTCATTTATATGTATCTCTATACCCAGTTCAGTGTTAAAGCCATGATTCGTACCACAACAGAGACAGAAAGCAAATATAAAATTCACAAGATATTTCATCAGAATGACCCATCTTCATCCTTTTCCACAGGTGTTTATATTAATGGACTTTTTCTTGATGGAGCACGCTGGGATAGAAAAACTAAAAAGTTAGGAGAATCTTATCCCAAGATCCTTTATGACACAGTGCCTGTGGTTCGTATTATTATTTCCATTATCTGAAAACATCTGCTCTAAGTGCTTGGTTTATTCAGTAGCTTATGACTATTCTACATAATCAGTAAGCCTAAACCTGTCATTCTAACACTTGTTGTACTTAATACTAGATGGCCCATAAATAGAAAGCTTTTTTTATAGGCTTTAGTGTCCCTTTAAGCTCAAACCACAACAATTATAGGTCTGTGGCCACTGTAATGCAATGCAGATCACTGAAAGTTATAGGCACCCATGTGTATAGTTATCAAAAAGTCGATCACTGTTTTTTAGTTTTCATCTCATGTTATGCCATTTTGCCTTAGATCTTTGCAGGATTTTTTCAATATTTTGCTGTGGGATTTTAGTTCAGCTTTAACATTCTTTTATTTATTTTATTTATATATTGGGGTGACAAATCTGAGGGCGTGGCTATTCCCAATAAACTGGGTAGGTCCATCCCTCCAGAATGATAGTGTTCCATGACCCAAATATTTTCTTACAGAATTAGGACATTACAAATATTTTTTTTACACATATGACCTATTAACTCTTATGCACTAAATTGAAAATATACTTCTATGATATAACAGCAACTGGTCCTGTATTTCGTAATAAACATAGTCAGCCATAGTCAGTTCATTCAGCTTGGTCTGAAAAAGAAGATACACACTGTAAATAGCTATTCACATGTATTATAAAAAGCAAAGAAAATGTGTTTAATCATTGACTCCTCTGGTGAAGACATTTCTAGCTTGTAAATCCAATATAGCTCAGACACCCTATAACAGTTTTTAATGTGATATTGCCTGCTTCAACTACTACTTGTTCTAGCACCATCCATTTAAGTTCTGATACATTGTACTTGTTTGTCTGCTTACAGAGGTTATTATTTCCTCTGGGTTGCGGATTGAAATGCGATTTTCATTCAGTCTGTACTTGATTGGTCTACTAGTTTGATCAACGTAACCCTCTTCACAGTGACACTTAAGTAGATAACAATTTTAACCATATTGCAGGTACCCAATGCATTACTACTTGGAGGGTTATTTATCAAAGTACCAATTTGACTGTCAAAGTGAATTCTCATCACTTCGGGTTGTTACACTCTGATTCTCTATTCATTCACTAAACAGAGAATTTACATAGTAAAGTCGCAACCACATCATTATTCCCATAGTGAAGTTGTGACCGCATCAGTAGTCGTCTGTTGTATAGTGTGCAACTGTCATTAGATGGTGAATTCGTCACAGAGTTGGCTGAATACACAAATATGGGGAAATGGTGAATTCACACCTTTACATGACAATTCAGGGGGGAATTCACCATTGAGCGAAGTGAGCTCCGAATCCTTCGGCTCACTTCGCACATGGTGTTATGCGCTCGCTGATGTCCGGCACGCAGATATCAGCGAACGTTTAAAGGGATTCCAGTCTCAGCGAGGCTACTCTTTTGATCTCGCCGAGACTGGAATCCCTTTAAAGCACTCGCTGATGTCCGTTTGAAGGACATCAGCAAGCGCATAACACCATGTGCGAAGTGAGCCGAAGGATTCGGAGCTTACTTCGCTCAATGTTGAATTCTGAATGGATTAAGTGGTCTGCTAAATTTATGCCCCTTTGTTAGGAAAATAACAGGGGAGTCACAATATTTCTAGTTTCAATACTGTGATGCAGTATATTCCAAAATTAAAAAGGCATGCATTTACACCCATTTTTGATGAGTCCCTCTAATAAGGAATCATTTAAAGTGATAAATATTATATAGATATACTAAGAATGTGCCATAAACGCCACTGTGTTTTGCAGATGTGGCTGAAGCCTTGCAAGAGGACAGACATTCCAAAAAGACCATGCTACCTAGCTCCTGTGTACAAAACAAGTGAAAGGAGAGGAACGTTGTCTACTACAGGTCACTCAACTAATTTTGTAATTACAATGTCCCTTCTATCTGACAAACCAGAGGAGCACTGGATAGGAAGAGGCGTAGCATTATTATGTCAACTGAATTCATAGTTCCAGTATCATCGGACCACAAATAAGTTATAGAATATGGAATTTTATGTTTCCATATTTTTATTTCCTCTGTTTTTTGTTTGTTTACAAATAAAATTTTACAAGACATAAACAGAAATTCATAATTCAGCAAACAGATTTTAACATTGTGACAAAAGATTTTGTCTTAACAGTTAAGGAAATGAGCAGGTATCAGATAGATCAAGGGTCAGCAACCTATGGCTCTCGAGCCAGTTGTGTCTCTTTTGATGGCTTCATCTGGCTCTTTGACTGTAATGAGTGGTGCTCACATGCAAGCACTGCTCATTACAGTCTTCTGACTAGAGCTGTAGAGATAAAGCTCTCTCAGTGCTTCCAGGTTTCTAGCCAATCCGGAGCCGCTGATGTCACCTGTGTTACATCACATATGACGTCAGCGGCTCTGGATTCAAAAGAGCCGTACGTATATGGCTCTTTCAGCCCAAAAGGTTTCCGACTCCTGAGATAGATTCTCGTTTCGTTTAAGTTGTCAACAAATTAAATCTCTGCAGTTCTGGAATCAAACATGTTAAGTTTGTGGAAACAAATCTAAATACAATGGGGGTAAAGCATAAAGTGGAATTATGAGCAAACTAAATGCAAGGTTCAAAATCTATCATTTAATTCAAGTATAGGATTGTAATTCTAAAGTGAAAAAGCAGACGCTTGCACATAAGAATAATAAGATACTTGAGATTGAGGAGTCACTATACAGAAGAGGCTGAAAAGTACTTCTCTAAAGTTAGCAACACACTAAGCAATGTCATAAATGATATAGGATTTCGTCATCAAGCAATCAAATTGTATGCACACTCTGCAACTGTGACTAAGATACCGCAACAAATATGCCTAATCAGTAAACAATAAACAAGAAAAAAAAATCATTGAGCCAGTATATATACAATCTAATCTCCAAAAGTGCTTTCATTTTTTTATACACACAATTGTCACAATTGTTATGTCAAAAATGAAGGCCAGCCTATTTACAAAATATAGTTCTCTGATTAGTCCAAATTAATAAAGTGGCTGCATAAAGATATAATTTAAAAGATTTATGTATAAGAAGTGCAGATATTACTCTATATAGATGTCTGGATCCATATAGAATCCTTTTCTACCACTCCTTCAGTTCAGGTACTGAGGATTATGTGGAAACAAATTGTTTTAATAGCAGTAAAGGTGATTGTACTTGTTATTGTGGTTATAAATACAATACAATCAGGGCAATCCATCAACAAAGGCAATAGTTTACTAAGATCTGATAAATCATAGCAACCAACAAGAGGTTGACATTCATTATTCTACCTTCCATATATAAAGCTGAACTGATTTTTAGTTGCTATGGTTTTGCAGATATTGATGAATTCCTTTTATAGTTATTAAATGTAACTGACTCAAATACACAGATCTCTAGAGATACTTTGAATAAACAGAAGGAGATGGTGATATTGGATTTTAATTTACTGGATAGGTTAACTACGTTTTGTAAAAGTGTACAGTCCATCTCACTGTTAAAATGCTTCAAACTACAGAGGCTACCCACTGAGACAGAAAAGTTGACTTAAAGTGAGGTGCACAGTCAAATACAGTTAAACTGTAACGTACCACAACGCAAGCTGCACATTACCCTAATGCTGATTCATAAATACTCCCTAAATGTGAAAAAAAAAACTCAAGTTAAGCAAAAGTTTAGTTAAAATAATGGAAGAAAGGTAAAAGATAATACAGACAAACACAAAACCACCAATGAGTGATAATCAATTAACCCACCAAGGGTACATAAATAAATTGCCTTCTAAATCAGACCAATGCCATGGAGAATACAAATATGTAACAATGTTTCATCCTTAAAAAGGTCAAAAAGACTAATAACAATAAAATGCCAAGTACGCTGGGGCCAAAGATTCATCTATTGAATCTCTCATTTTATCAGAGAAAAAGAAACTATTGAAGGTCCAGAAGCCAGTCTGAGACTATGAATCTAGCCTACAGTTATTTTATTGAAGTAATTATACAACATACATTATGCCTGGATTAAGTATTGTATTTGTATACTTTTATTTATAAAGCGTAACTAATTTACACAGCGCTGTACAATCCAACAATACAGTTATAATACAGACATGGGAAAGGACAAGTGAAGTAAATTACAAGCATATAATCAATAAAATACATCACTCTAAGTACCAGGTCATGATTGAAACAAGAGCATGGAGGTCCCTGCCTCTTAGAGCTTACAATCTAAATAGGAGAACTATATTGGTATTATTATAAAAAAAAACTTACTCAAAAATAAACTAATTAAAAATAAAGAGGCTTTATTTTATTAGCAATTTAAACAGTCCCTGGGGGCACTGTTTCATTTAAAGTAAACAACAGTAATAAAACTTCTAAAGTCCTCTAATATTTCTCTGATCATTCTTTCGTATTTAAAGTGACCTTCCCACTGAACCAAATATATATATATTATTATTATTATTATTATTATTTATTCGTTCTTATATAGCACTACTATTTTACACAGCGCTTTACAGAGATTCGTCATTCACTTCAGTCCCTGCCCCATGGAGCTTACAATCTAGTTTCCCTATTTTGTCACACACCCACAGATGAATGGGTTTTTTATTAACTTTTCCCCCACTTCAATTTTTTTTTTCTTAAGTGTGTGATAGATGCTTGCAACTTTTGCCTATTAACCAAGCGTCAGAGTGCATCAAAGTGGCACATTTGTCAAGGTGCATTGCTCTGAATGAGCTGGTTTGACTTATCCAGATCAAAATGGCAAAGGCAGAGTTGATGGCAAGGTTTCCATTTGGCATAAGGTGACTGTACACTGAAAAGACAAAGAAAATCTAGCAACCAGGTGACAATAGTGACATCCAAAATATAACAAAAAGTTTACAGTGGCCTATTAATAGTATTTTGACATCAAATAGATACAGTGAGAGTGATGTTTTCTCCTGTAAACAGATGTATAGGAATCATGGAAGTGTAGCGATCTTTACAGAAGTGTAACACTTTCCAGCCACAACATAGTACAAAACACAAAACCATGGAACATCACAATAAATCATTTATAGGAGTCCAGGAGTGCATATACATATATAATTAGAGAGAAAACTCAGAACCATTCTAGTAGCAGGGAAAATGAAATTATCTGTAAGATTGGTATGAAATCATCTTCTCTTAAAGGTGCTGAACCATTGCTTTTAATAATAACCACCATTGCTGAACTGATAATATATATATGAATTTCAATATCGGTTATGCCAAATAAACTAGCAGTCCCACCTGTGTATGTATGTACATATATACAAGTATATGGATACTGTATATACAGTATATACAGTATATATACATACACAGTACACATATGGAATACCAAATGATACATGCACTCAACAGGTATTAGTCATGAAAATAAAATGACATTTAAAACAGAACTTACTAATATTCACAAAGGTGTTTTTTTAGAATTCTTCTGTATGGTTACTGTTTTTTATATATCAGCAGCCAGAAAATGATTGTTATAAACAATGCACATACACAGAATCATACTTTATGCCTGGGGACTATTGATAACCTAGTTATGGAACATAAAGAAATTCCTTCTCAATGCTGAATTGAGGTCAGAAATCTAAAGACAGGATGAAAAGCAAATCCAAACTCTCCTTGGAATAGAAGCAACTGGTGTCATTAAAACTTGTACACTAGCGCGTATATGCGCTGCATTTAATATGATTGCATGAAATATTTGCTGATTGTATTACTGGACCACCAATGCTGCTAGATGTCATAAAAATTACCTGCAAAAAACAAAAAGTTATCCACACATTCACTACCAATCCAAAGAAGAGTGATTATTTCACATTTACAAGAGAAAATGCACCCTTTCTAGATCAGGGCATATCTTTGTCCTTAAAGTTATGTAAAGTTATTGACCAAACTATACATAAACTTAAACATTGAAAAGTAAAAATGATTTTGTGTTTTTCAGTTCTCACCTCTTAATTAAGCAGCCTGTCTCCCCTGCATTTCTGTGTACTTGCTTCCTGTATAGTGCCGAGAAGCCCTGCTCCGCCCCTAATGAGGTCACACAATGACTCATTCTGCTAGTGCAGAGGTCGGCAACCTTTTGGGCTGAGGGATCAATATACGTGCGGGCTCCCTCAGCGCTTTTGAATCCAGAGCCGCTTACGTCACGTGCGGCTCCGAATTGGCAAGCAATCTGGACTCACGGTGACGTCAGCGGCTCCTGATTGGCTAGTGACCCGGAAGCCGGTGACATCAGCAGCTTCGGATTGGCTAGCAATCCGGACACACTGATAGAGCTCTCTCTCTAAAGCGCTTGTCAGCACACTGTAATAAGCAGTGCTTGCACCGCTCATTACAGTGAAAGAGCCAGATATGGACATCAAAAGAGCCATATCTGGCTCAAGAGCCATAGGTTGCCAACCCCTGTGCTAGTGCATGCTTAGTAATCTGATACTTTTCTCTCACTGCTAAAATGCTGCAGCTTTGAGTTCCGACTAGGAAGGAGTTGGTTTTTAAGACAGAAAATGTGAGAGGGTTGGAGGAGTGGCTTTCTCCTCTACAGGAAGGAGGAATATTTTACAGAGGGATAACAAGTGCTGCAGAGTGAAAAGGTGAGAGGATTTCATTAATCGTTTTTCCACTTTACAATACTTTAATGGGGCAAACTTTATAAATAGGGTTTACTTACACTTTAAATACAGAATAATATATTAAAGCAAGGCTTGTGAACACAACATGTTCTCCATACACTGGGAAAGACTAGTGTACAGCTAAAATATAAAGAAATGAAACAGTGCTGTGCACTTACAAACTTGCTGTACTGATCTCTACTGATAAATGCAGCACATTTTCCCTTGTGTTCAAGATTGTATGTTAAGATACATGCAAATGTACACATTTTCTGAATTTGTTTCCCTTGTAAATGGCTAAAGCAGGTAGGTCCATACATTGCAAGCAGACAAGAGACTCATTTTACAAATGAACCACAAATGAACCATAGACAATTATGTTAAATCAAAACTGAATGTCCAGGACAATGTTATCTTCAAATAGAGCAATGACCAGCATTATGGCAAAACCAAGAAGGAGTCCTAAATTTTGTAATATGA
>WMED01003030.1:4241-22970 GCA_019650415.1 Pipa parva
ATTATAATTTAAAAAAAAAAAAATCACAGATGCGCCAGTAGCCCACAAAGCTGCACATTGCCCTGCTGACCCGCATATTTCCCAACAAAGGTGCTAATGTCCTCAGCAGATGCAAATCACCCAGCATAGCTGCATATTGCCCCACAAAGCCGCTGATTGCCCCGCAGAGCCATGTATTGTTTTTAATCTGTTGATTTCTTGTGGAAAACCTGATGCGGCCCAGCCTCACCCAGACTCTTCCTCCAACGGCCCCTGGGTAAATTGAGTTTGAGACCCCTGATTTAGATGCTATAAAGTATATGCCACTTTTCATAGTCATTTAATAAGTTTAAGGAGGAAAGGTATGAGATTTTCAGTAATCAGCTGTAATCTTCAATCTACACTAGGCAGACAATGTGATTAATACAGATATTGTGTATCGATGTGACAAACATTCAGCAAATTACATTGTCCTCTCGTCCTAATCTAGGCCTCTTGCTATTAATGTAGAAAGAGATACTGTAGTTATGCTGGCTTCGTCTGCTTTATACAGATCCATGTAGAGGTGACATCACTTCTCTATAATATGTCTATTTATGATGAATTTGCTACAGTGCACCACTGCTGCTTTTTATCTGACAACTGTCAGAAAGTACTATGCGGCAATTAGTGACAATTTGCCCAACACAGTGTCAAACACCAAATAGTTTACTTTGGGTGAATTTAAACTAACTAACCCAGTTCCTTTGAAGCAAAATCACTGTTGAATAAATAATTGCAAAAGAGTTTTGTTGACAGTAACTTTTCATTGTGATCCTGACCCCAGGAAGGGCTTTACATTTTTATTTAATAGAAATGATGATGATAACGTTGATATATTTCCTGATACATCATTAATGGTTGAATGTTTCTGTGAGGAACTAATATATAGGCAGAAATACAATTCTTTTATTATTATGTCCTGTGCATGGCATATCTTTTAATTTTGTAAATGACCCCAACCTAATATATATTCATCATATTTGTCATATTATTTACTGATCTTGATTTTTCTTTTTTCTTGAAAGTTGGGCCTCCCTTTTAAAGGCTGTCAGTAAAAATGTTTACAGTTGTCAGTCATGGACCCCTAGTTATACCAGTGCTAAAGAATTAGAGCAGATATGTAAAAAAGATTGTATTTTTTGTACATCCCTTATCTTTCTGCATGTTGACCAGCTGCTTTCTACACAAAGCCATAGGTCACTGCTTTATAAATACTCAGAAATTTAAGTTATTAACAACGAACATTATTTCTTATGTGTGGGAAAAGTTAGGGAATGAGAAGCGTATTCATTTTCACTGATTTTCATTTCAAATGGCAAAAAAAAAAATGTAAAAAGTCATTAAAGATTGCAACAATTTTTTCACAAAGCCAAATCCAAAACTGCTCACCTTATACTGTATGTTCAAGGGAGTTAAACCATTTTATTCCAGATAAAAACCACAACATTTTCGGTGACAGACACCTCATTCTATCAGGTGTACCTTTTTCACTACTGCTTCACAAATGTGCTTTACAGATCAGAAAACCGTTTTGATAAAATTGTATGCATTACTTTATTCGCATGGTGTGGAATTGTCTCAAAAGTAATTAGTTTTCACCCAAGAATAGTTACCCTTAACAACCAATCAGGATCTTGCTTTCCTTGCAGGAGAACAGTGAATGATAAGTTGTGTTTTTCTTATTGGTTCCTAGAACTAAACAAACTTTGTTCCTATTGACATGTCAGTGAATAGTAGTTTGCTCCAGTAAGGAAAAGACCATTGATTTGTGATATGATTTTTGCTTAATGCAAGGCTGTTGGAACAGTGCCCACTGGTGTCATTTCTCTTCTGCCCCCAGTTATTGGAAATTACAACATTGGATAGTCAAAGGTCTGGCAGGACATTAGCTGGATCTAGAATCATCACTGCACATGTCACCAGGGATTTCTCATGCCATCTCTCATCATGTGGAGAAGTGGGATTTTGAGCCTGTCTGTAGCAAATAGTTGAACTGTAGCATGGCAAAGCACAATTTAAAGGCACACTAAAATAAAAAATAAAAAAGTCTTCCTTGCTTTTAATTAACTTCTTACTGTGCTGTCCTCTAGAAAGCCCCAAACTGTCTCTCTGCACTGCTGCTAGATAGCATAAAATATTCCCAGCTTAGCTGGACTGAGAGCACTGTATCTTAGTACCTGGCTGTAATAAAACGCTGCTGCACTGTAAATCTCTGGTCTCTCCACATACATCTTGGGTAGGAAATAGAAGTATAACAGGCCCATTCACATGCTGCCTGACCGTAAATGTCAGTATATAAAATATAAGGTCTCTAGCTTTGTGGGAAATTGTTTACAGTGTGATATTAGGGTATAAGCCCAAAAAGCAAAGGGGAAATTACAGTGTGAGGTAGAGGAGAAACCCAAAAATTAAGCGTCATCCAAAATGGGACACTTGTCATGTGTGCAAAAGCTGCCCATGGAGTTATTTCTATGGCCTGTAAACATATGGGGGGGGACTTCAGGATTAGTCTGAAGTGAGGTGCGGAGTGTTCGCCTCACTTTGCACTGACTGATATGCACTCGCTGATGTTCTGCACGTGGACATCAGCGAGCGCATAATACCATTTGCGAAGTGAGCCGAAGGATTCGGAGCTCACTTCGCTGAATGGTGAATTCCCCCCAATGTCTTTTAAACCCGTTATTGCCATATCAACTGCATGCATTATTGAATGTTTCTATTTGATAAATAGGTCAAAGATCAAAAGGTTTACAATGCTTTAGTATTTTGAAAGACTGAAGATGTTTTTTTAATTTGCAGTTGTATTTGTTTGTGCCAGTGGGATATGGATTAAGGCAGGGCTACAGACTTTCAGATTATTCATTTCCATTTAGTTTTAAGTGAACCAATGGTGAACAAACAGCTGCTTCTCTATACTTTAAATTGCCAAAAACCTCCAGCATCATACCTAGTAAGATGCATGCACTAGGCACAGTCAAGAGAGAAGCACCATATCATTTATCTGTCAGCATTTCATTTGATCCTCATTTGGTGGTAGTTGTATAGATATACGGGCCCTTGTGAAATCAGTGCTGGGTTTGCTAACTGTGATTACATGTGTAGTAATATGTCATAGATGGCTGTAGTTCACAAGATATATTTAGCAACATATACCTTTAAAACATCCGGAAGGTTAATGAACAAGGCTCAATTTATGTTCACCCATGACCCCTTCTTCTTCTTGACTGTTCTTTAGCAAATAAATAATCACCCTATTTGTACCATAAAATCTGCCTGCAAGGCAGTAAGCTAGGCAAATTCAAAAATAAACTTTAATATAGATTTTATTTATCTAATGTGATCGGTGTGACAATATTGATTTGAGACAGAGCCATCATTTATAATCAAATTATTAAAAGTATGAACATATATGGAAATGTGTCCTGTTTATGTCAATGCTTACATTTTGAAATAAGACAAATAAGGGAGATGATAACCAGCGGATATATTTAAAGATAGAGCAAATATTCCTGATGCTGGATGGGTAAAAAAAAACAGCAGATATATCCTGCTGATAATAGAGTTTTATACACATGATTAAAGCATTTGCTAAGTGCATGTAGAATAGGCAAATCTAAAGGCACATCAAATTGTTTATATTTCCAAACCACTGAAAATATACTAAGAGCTATGTACCTTTTATAGCCGGATACAAAAGATCAGGGCTGGAAAAAGATGCTTTTTTTTTTTTTTTTTACCAATTCCTTGCTGTAAGTTTACAGACTGAAATGGTAAATAGGTAAGTAAATAAAGGAGAAGGGGCTTCAATGAGATCAAATAAATGGAAATAAATAAAATCTAGTGCAAAGCATTTATTTAGCAATCACTAAAAGAGTTCACTACATTACACAGGGACCTGACATTTCATCACCTACAAAGAGAATGGGATTTTCCACCACAAAAGAAGAAAGAAAAATGAGTATAAAGGGGCTGATGCACAGAAAACGATAGTGGCTGGATACTGAAGTCTTAGTGGCAAGGAAAAGCAGTGGAATAATAGTAGCCCCAAGGGTGGGTCTCTAAGCACTCCAATACTCCAAGCACTCCAATCAAATGTACAACATGAAAAGCCAGGATTATAAAACTGACATTGCTTAACAGGATAGAAGTCTGGAGGAAAATGTATTTAGAATTGTGAAAGAATGGAATGTTTTGGGTGGAAGCCTCCATTCATTAGACAGGCCGGGAAATGGATCCAGACCCAAATTTTGTACTCTCATCCGTGCTATATCCCATCGGCTTTTCTCTCCAAGCTTTACTTGAGCCAGTTTTTGAAACATATTAGTTCCCAGACTTTTCTATTAATAAACCTGACAGATTAGAAAGGGCAACATGGTCTGTAGCAGCTAAGGAACACTACATTAACATGGAAGGATTTGAAAACTTTTTTTTTTTTTATAACTCTTGGTCATAACGTGCACAAAATAAGCTATATAAAGGGACACCTTTGTTTAATCAGAAGTGCTACTTCCGAAATTGCTCAGAAGAGGTCAACAGAGAAAATATTACATCATGCTCATGCACAAAGCAAATGCTTATATGAGGGAAAGGCAGAGCTGTGTGGGGGCAATCATGTTGCTGAGGTAGTCACTATGTCTATCTGTCTGTTAAATCCTGTTAACTCTGGACTGGAGAATAAAAAGTTCTGTTTCTCTTTGAGAAAGGTTTACAGTAATGATCTACAAATGTTCTGTTTATTTGGTGCAATATAAGAACCTTACAAATGTGACTGCTTCTATACATATAGGTGCCTTATAGCACTATCCTTTATGGGACTCTGAAGGCTCAAAGAATGCTTCTGTATAGGTTTTATTATCCAAATCTGTAGAAAACAGAAGCGCACACAAAAAAATAACCATATAGTATAGTATTGTATATAAAGTCAAAAAATGATTTCACCCAGAAATATAAGAAACAAATATCACCACGTGAGGCAACCCTTATAGCTGGGTATTACCCAGATGAATTGTGCAATATCACTCAACATCAAGGCCCTTATTCACCAATGTGCGAAGTGAGCCGCGATGTGTTCAATTCACTTCGCACATTGTGTTATGCGCATACTGATGTCCTGTGCGTGGACATCAGCATGCGCATAAAAGGGATTCCCCTCCCGGTGACAGCACTCGAGTCTCTTTGCCGGGAGGGGAATCCCTTTAATGCGCGTGCTGATGTCCGCGCACAGGACATCAGTATGCGCATAACACAATGTGCGAAGTGAGTCGAGCACATCGCGGCTCACTTCGCACATTGGTGAATAAGGGCCCAAATAGATCCAAGAAAATCTTCATGTGAATCAATCAAGGAACACTTTGTAAATCCAATAGTGAATATCACAATCGATAATAAAGAAAAGAGAGATTTAGGGGGGAATTCGCCATAGTGCGAAATGAGGTAGGGATCTTTCACCTCACTTCACACAGACTGTTATGCGCTCGCTGATTTCCTGCACGCGGACATCAGCGAGCGCTTTATAGAGATTCCAGTCTCGGTAAGACCACTCGAGTCGCTTCGCCGAGACTGGAATCCCTTTAAAGCGTTCGCTGATGTCCGCGTGCAGGACATCAGCAAGCGCATAACAGTCTGTGCAAAGTGAGGCGAAGGATCCGGACCTCACTTCACACTAAAGGGTGAAAGTTATTAAATTCGTAAAGACCGCTCTGGGTCTCTCAAAGTTTACTGGAAGAAATCTCGCATTGTTCTCACGAGATTTCTTTCGAGATTTCAGGATCGAGTTTTCGATCCCAATTTTTCAAAATTTTCGATGGAAAGGTAGCCTTGCTACTAATGTAAAGTTGGCTACCTTTCCAATAAAAATAAATTAGAAAAATCAAGATAAAAAAAAACTCGATCTCAAGAAATCTCATGAGAGCAATGTGAGATCTCTCCCAGTAAAGTAGGAAAGACCCAGAGCGGTCTTTCCAAGTTCAATAAATTTCGCCCAATATCGTATAATGTAAACTTGTTTAATAAAAAACTTCATCCAGTAAAACATGAAGTTGACTTATACTCACAAACAAATATACAAACGAAGCATATGATATGTGTAAAGTAGAAACTCTTATTATCTCTCTAGGTCACTTATTTTTTCTTCTAGTTGTTTGTTATGCTTGTGATTAATATTTCTTGTTAAATCTGTTTGAGGTTTTTGGGTGCTAGTTTAAACTTGGCCCATTTTTTCTCTTTTGGATTTAAGATTTATTTATACTTCTGTATTGGATTGCCTAACCTAGAATAGCATAATTAGAGTAGCCATTATTTTTGTGAATTGCTATTTGCAGTAGTAAAATGTAACAATACCTGAAAAGTAGTCATCTATTAATATGAAAGTTCTACTCATATACACATACACCATTCAACCTCATCTGAGCTTATGTGTGACCCCATTCAAGGTAATTTGAGTTGTGAGAAAGTTTGCCTGGATGCCCCCGCCTTCCTTCCCCCCCACACTAGTTGCTTCCATGGGGGGTGGGCTGGGCCATGGCTGAAGGAACAGCCAATCACTTCAGTGGTATTATTTCCCTCCATGAGGATCATGCGTAATTGGTGGGAAGTGAATGGCTCCACCGTAGTAATCCCTCCCCCCCCTTGGGAATTGTGCTAGGTTATAACATAAGTAGGGGTCAACCTGTCAGTCTATTGCAGCATTGCCAATTTAGCTACTTTGGCACTATATTTAGCGACTTTTATGACCCCCCCAGCGACTTTTTTTAAACAAAGATACTAGTGACAATTATAGTTACTTCCGGTGGTATTAAAGACTTTTGAAGATTCCATGTGAAGCACCAATCGTTCTGCAGTTACTGTTCCCAACCCCACCCCAAAGCACTGACAGGCAGTTAGTCTCACAATAGCAGCCTTTGTAAATTTACTGTTTTACTTATTGTTGTCTTGTTTATTTGTATGCTGTTTTGTAAAGGTATGCATACAAGTGCATGTGTGTCTAATTTATGTATTTTAATTGTCACAGCTTTATGGAGGTGTGCAGTGACAGGGCCCTTTCATTGGTGAGTTGCGGTCAGCCTGTAGCCTATGGTTTTGGTTGTTTTCTGGGGTTGGCCTGAAACTGCTGTGAATATGATGTGACATTTCTGCCAGTTGTTCGGACAATCACTGGCATAATGTGTTGGTTTTGGTTATTCATTATTATTGATTATTTATTATGTTAATTTATTAATAAAGCTGTGGCCAGTTTTCTATCACAAGATGAGTGTTTGAGTCTTTATTCATCATTTATGGGATCCTGCGGTGGGTCACAGCAGGGTTTAGTGGGGAGGTCTGTCAATAGGCAGCTATGAAGTCACTCCCTAACACCCATCAGCATGTAAGCTTTATTTTCCTTTAATTTAATTTCCTTGATTTTATGAGTAGTATTTCATATTGTCCGATTTCTTATTTGAGAATATTACGGTAGAATTGATTAAGATGATTTAACATTCCATGTGGACCATATTACAAAGACAGGCACATTTAAAAATGTAGGAAATCATGTTCTAAAAGTTAAGGGTCTCAGATCCTGTTCAGTAGTTTGTAGATAATTTGCATTACAGGCCCTTCCCACAGGAACGCAGTAATGTTGGTTTTTGGGAGTTACAGGTATGTAGTGAGTATGTAGTGGGCAGGACTAATGTCTCAGGAAAGGCTACTGCAATTCAACCAGTGCTTCAGTCAGTGCACTTGTTACTTAGCACCAGGTTGGCTCGGTGCTTGCTGGCTAAACATTTGAATCCTGTTGTACAGAAGGATTTAACACTACATAAGAGTTGTCTGTTTGGGTAAGTATCTTATGTTTCCCTCGCTGGGGTTAAATTTACTAATTTATTTGTAATTTAAGATTACCTAACTTATTTGTGTTAGATTTAAAAGATGTGCAGTATAACTGGCAGACTGACATATTGTGTGTGAACTTGTCTTTTGGAAAGCTGTTGGAAGGGGATGTAAAGTCAAAAAATTATTTTGGTTTTTCTCAAAACAATTGTTTTTAATATATTATTATTTTGTTCTTTTTGATTTTCTTACTATTACCTTTTCCGAATATACAGCTTTTGTAACATTTCATGACACTGATGCTATGCAAAGCTTTTCAGTTTTGAAGCAAATGCTGTGCTTATTGCTTGTAAAAAAGATAGTAATGCTTTTTGCACCCAAGGCTAAGGTGACGGTAGGAGCAAATACCCAGAGTTACAACAGTTCTTAGATAAAATAAAGTAAATTACTCTGTATCAGCAGAAGATCAAAGGCTGATCTCAGGACAAATCAACTGATGTAAAAACATCTGCAGGCTGGCAGTTTACTAGATCTAAACTGCAGCAAACAATCTGTGTATGGATAAAAATATATGAATTTATTTGTATGGTGATCACATACTGTATCTACCAGTTAGTCTGTGATGGCGGTCAGTTCATTTAATACATTTCTCATGTCTACCAGTTCATTGCAACGAATTCATTTTACATGTGCCTTTTCCTGCCTAAAGTCACTGTGTTCATTCCAGAATGTTTTGTAAGAAAGCACAGTGGAAAGGAATATAAATATATCCTTCTTTTTAGATCTGTGTTTATTTTATACTATGTATTTTATGTACTTATAGCAAGTTTTGTTGGAAAATACACGCAAACAACTTGAAGTTTTATAAGCAAACAAAACACAATCTTCATTTGATAGTCAGCAAAATAATTCTGACTGCAAGCAATAATACCCACGTATACTGTTTATCTATTGCCATGTTTAATTTCTACAATATATTCTTGTAATTAAAACATAGGCTATCTATCTGTATTTATACTCCAGGGTTACAGTTTTTCTGGACATAAGCTCAGATGGACAAGAGGTTTATTCAGTAGAATCAATAGAGGTGTACCCGCACCCATGTGTCTAATGACCTCTTATTGAGCTGCATTGTGGGTATATAGAAACATTGCACAGCCGACGGGTGTCACATATACTAGATTAGGAAAATTTGCTTTAACAGATAATTTTGTAAAATTAAAGTTCATCCTTTCTTTGGATAATATCCCAGCATCACAGTAGAAAAAAAAGAAGGTTGAAGTACAAGTTTACTTTACTTAATTTTGCCCTGTACTTTCTGTTAAACTTTTGCCCAGGTCATTTGTATCAGACGATGCCATCTAGTTTCTACATTTTATGTGATTTAGTTGGATATGGATTTCAGTTTGTTATTTTTATAGCAGTTTATTTGGCAAGTAGGTAGGTATATTTTCATCATTTACAAAAAAAGCCACTCTTGATTGTAACTTTAAAAAAAAATATCCTTCACATGATTTTATATCTTGGCTTCTTTTATGATGTTGTTTTTCTGAATATAAATGCCAATGTACAGATGGCTTAATCAGTAGGACAGGTGAGTCTGTTAGCATTACCCATCCACATGCTGACTGCAACTCAAACTGCATTGAAGGTAAATAGAAATAAGGTATTGTTGATGGGTCACAAGAAACCCATGAAACCTTTTCTTCTAGAATCAAATTTAGTAAAATTATAGTTAATTCATGGTTTGGATAATATCTTTGCATTACCCAGTACTGCACTGAAACCATGCTAATAAGTGTGTAGGATAGACTTCTGTCTAGACACCCCCACAAGAAAGTTAGGTTTTATGGGTTAAGACAAATTTATTGTTTACTGAGTTATTTCTCTCCTATGCTGGGATTTATTAAGCCAGACCAAATGTATATAAATTATGAATTGCCATTGGCTACCACCGTTTGGGCATATCATGCGAGCTAATTCTCTGGAAATAACATTAATGCTCAGCATAGTCAGTGGGACAAGAAGAAGAGGACGCCAAAGAACACGCTGGATAGACACAATCTAGACACATCTAGATTGTAAGCTGTATGGGGCAGGGAACTCCAACCTCTTGTATCAACCGCAACCTAGCACTTAAAGTGAACTATCCTTGTGATATTTTACTTGCTTTGTTTAATGCACTTTTCCCATGTGTATATTGTACTTGTATTGCTGAATTGTACAGCGCTGAGTAAATCTGTGGCACTTTATAAATAAAATTATACATACATACAATCAAGGCTGACACAAATATGCCCATGAAAGAACTGAAAGAAGCAGTCAAAGATAGGAAAGTGTGGAGAACGATGATTCAAAAAATGACTGAAAGTTGACTTCGACTGAACGGATAAATAATCATCATCTCCACAAGCCCTGGAGCAAAAGGTATGTATGTATGTATGTATGCAAACTGGTAGTGGGGTATGCCACAGCTACTGATTCTGGTTGGGGCATGAGGTGGGGCCATCAGAGGTGCACTAAAATAGCAGGGCAGTTAGCAGGGCAATGGGGCCTCTTCTGCCACAGGCTCGTTACAAGCTGCCATCATTGCTTCCACTATATGTACACCCCCTACAAGGAAATTCAATTCCTACCTTTCAGGCAAAACATAGTACATTTTACCAAAATCCTTCTCTACTCTTATTATACAATAATATACATTTATATGCTAGGTTGTTATAGCTGTTAAATAATTTTTTTACACTTTGTATAAAATGATTTTCATAGATAATGTTCATAGCATTGCAACTTGCAGTGCTTACTACGTCAAATTATCTTCTGTGTATGTATTTGTCTTTAGCAATAATGCACTGAAAATAATGTTGTTACTGAGTTGATATATTCATACTTTAATGGAATTTAAATTGGTTTTCAAATAATGGCCACATTACCATACAGTCTAGGACACTGCAGAGTGATGATCTTCAGAATGTGGCTTGAAGTCTGTTGCTGGACTACAACTCCCAGCATTTCAGCCATTGGCTGTCATTGAGATGTTGGGTGTTCTAGTCCATTGAGAGCTGGAGAGATACAGGTCAGTTCTCTGGTGTTGAATTTATGATTTTATTATATTCTAAGTTTGGCTAAGCTTGGAGATTAGAATCCATCATCCTTTTATAATTGCTATTTGTCTAGCTTTGCTGATCAGTTATCTTGTGATGGAAGTCTTGATTCTCTACTTTCCATGTGCAAATAAATGCTGTGATGGTTCTTGAAGAGATGTTTATGGATTTTGATTTTCAATCCGGGTTGACTAGTTCCATTTTCAGAACAGTTATTTGTACCATTATCTTACAGGATCTTATAGGCAATGAGTTCCTTTCATGCTATTAGGTCAGTCTTGAATCTTGCCTTCACAAAACTCTGCTCTGTATTCCTTTTATAAATTCTGACAGCTACATGGTGTTTTTGGTTTGAGTTGTATTCTTTGAACATAAAGACAATAACTCATATGCAGAGAGCACAAGTCTGGCAGGGCCATTTAAATATATTTGCTAGCTCTTTACCAATGAATGTTATGAATTAAAGCAACTGGGAGGAACTGATTAGCAAATCATGTTATGTGTTCCTTTCAATTTACTAATATTTAAATATCAAAGGTTACAGGTAAATTTTACCCATGCAGCAGACGTATTATTGACTGAAGGATAGTCACTGGAGTACACTGAGGCTATATATAGTTAAGAAATTAAATGCAAATTATATTGTATTTGGCCCTATTTTATATAGTCTCATTCTTAAAAACTCACATTTTCCAGTGAGCTTGTTTTACTATAATTGAATCCATGGTATGTAAATATGCAGTGCAATTTAAAAGACATTCAGGGAAATTCATCAACTGTAAAGTGAACTAGTAAACAATCAATGTCTAACTTTCATAATTCTATTCCCCTTAGATCAGTGAATGCTAACTCCTGTTGGTTGCTATGGGTTACTAGACCACAGTAAATGATTGCCCTGGTTGATGAATTTATCTTATTATTTTATAACTGTCCAGTTAATGAGACTCCCATCTCTTTTTATACTACATCTCCCAGAATTCATTGATGGGATGCAAGAGGTGGTTACCAACATAACAGTTAAATTTATATTTTAGTATTGTTTGTTCTTGATTAGCGCCGCTTGTTATATTTGTAAATACTACAAATACTAAATATAATTTTTGAACACAGAAAGGATGACAGACTATATGAGCTGCATGTGTCTCTGTATGTGTGATTATTCACTTACTATGCACAGTAATGGTGCAGCATTTGTTACTTGCTGTAAGATATTATTCTTTGTTCCCATTGTGGCCCCCTTGGTCCCAAATGTGGTACTACCACTACATCCACAGTAGTTAAACCTCTGCCATTCACACCATTGTAGATCATATGCATTTTTATAACCCACACAGAGTCAGGGGAGAGCATATGATGATGTCAAAAATTGCTCGAGAATTGCTGACGGTCATAAATCATTCATGAGATACAATCTGACAATCATCACTGACATAAAGTAATACCATATCAATACAGTTTCTGCAGTCTTTGATCTCAGTTCATGAAATCCCATAGTAAAGCACAAGGAAATTTAAATCACCAATATACAGAACATCCAACATACACATTTTCATTTTTTTCCCCCCATTTACAATGTAGAATTTGCTTTACTTCTTTTTACTTTAAATTCTATGAAATAATAATAAATAAAACAATTTATTTCTTCATTTTTAGCAACTATTATGCTTATAGTACTACCAGCTATTTAGTTATATCAGCATGCAGGAATGATTAAATGTGCAATTTAAGTTTTCATAAATCATTAACCAGCATTGATACTACATACAAACTATCATGCCTACCAATTCTAAGAAATACATTGTACAATATTGATTAGCTGAGGAACTGAACTTGGTAAGAGGGAAATAATTTTCGCTTAAGGGACCTGTAATACCAGAAAAAAGTAATTCCCATTTGGATAAGCATAACATTATGTAATGTACAATTCTTGTAAAAACGTCATTACTTTGAAGTTGAGTTCCATATTTTTATAGTTTAAGTTTGTTTGTTTTTATCTTTGCTGCTTGCAACCTTCTTCTTTCAGTTTGGTACACAAACCCACCCCTATTTTTTCCAGTTAAACTGTAGAAAATACATATTCATTAAATACCCCAGAAAGAAAAACAAATTGATAGCATCTGTAATTAAAAAATAAAACAAATTAAATTTATATTAGATGTAAATGTATGGGGCATTTTTATATTTTAGTCAGCAGTAGACTGGACAAGTGGGGACCCACCGCAGGCACTAGAACTCTTGGCGAGGGGGGGGTAGAAGGTACCTGCTGCCGGATGTTCCTGCTCTGGTCCCTGTTGCCTACTGTAAGGTCCTGCATGGGGCCTCCGTGCCTTCCAGAATGGCCCATAAAGGGCCTGAGGCCCACCCTGTTCTGTGCCCAATGTGCCTACTGCCACTGAGGCCCACCAGAGGATCCTCCAGTGAGCCAGTCCGACTCTGTATATAATTTTTTTTTCTAAGAAATGTTTTTCATGTGGAGCTCTGGCACTGCATCTTACATTCTCTCATTTCATTTTCTCTCAGCAGTCATCATTAAAAAGTGTTAGTTGGTTAATTAATTGAATAAACCACTAATTCCACAATTTGCCAACTTCACATATTCAGAAAGGGCCTTTAGCTTCTGTAATGTGTCATATTGTCTTTGCAACACTTTGCAACATTACACTGACTGTTGTACTGACCAGAATGAATTTGTCACAGGCTAAGGTGTATCTTCTGTACCAGTGTGGGGTTTAGTGTAGATTCACTACGAGGTGTGGAATCTAAGAGGCCCTGGTCTTCACCTTTAAACTCCCGCAAGAGGGTATTGGGCTTAGTGGCAAGGAACCCCCAGGTCGCGGTCCTTGAGTTCACCACCCAGTAGCTGGACAGAAGATAGCAAACTGGAATGCTGGATTGGAGGAACACTGTCCCTTTAAGAAGCAGAGTCCACTGAAGAAAGCACTGAGACAATCCCAAATGGAGAGTACAGAGCAGAATGCCTGTGCATGGTGCCAGCAACTGCGCAGGAGCCGCTCTGACGTAGCTCGTGCACATAGACTGCCGCTGAGCAAAACCCGCTCTGCCCGTGCTGTGGCTCGAGTGGCAGGAGCAGCTCATGACAGAATTTAAGAACAATTATTGTCATTTATGTGACTATTCTCCATTGACAGAAACATGACTAAATAGTGACATTGTCCTTTCTCATGCTATTTCATGCATATTCCCAGTATGATGTCAATATAGTAGGAAAAGAGGGTAATGGTGGCATTTAAAAGACGTGTGTAATAATTTCATTAATTTTGCTCATGCTTCATTTTTGATGATTTCATCACTGAAAGTTTAATTTTCCAACACTTCTCATTTTGATAAAAATTCTGCTAAATCCATCGAGATCAGTTGTAGAAAATCATCTCCATACGGACTGGATTATCACTGCTTGGGTGCGTAGGATTGCTATGTGAGATAACTATTCACAAAGACATTTTATAAATGTGAGTGATGGCTAACCATTTGAGCTCGGTGTGTCAAAATTAAAAAACAAAACAAAAAGTGGTGTGTCACTTCGAAAAAAATCCAAAATAATTTCATATTTGTAGCTCTAATAACAATTGTACGTTATTTTAAGATATGTAATGTATTTATTAATAAAGCAGAAACAATTCATTCTCTACCTTACCCGCCTAGTGAATTTTTTTGGTGCTGAATTTCATTGACTAAATCTTCATTTGAAGGTTGGTATTTTGTATACTTCAAGCCCAAACAAATGCCACTAACTTCATCTGTCACTCTGTTTCTTTTATTGGTTTTGATATTATTTAACGCTGAGAATAAGGTCTCACAAAAGTATGTAGAGGGAAAAATCGAGAGTAAAGCCATTGCGAGACACTTTATTTATTGAGGTAAGATGGCAGAGTTTGTGCTGCACCATTAGTGGAAAAGTTCCCCCTTTCCTTTGGGTGCTGACATTGTCTGCCTTGCTTACTGCAGATACTTTACTTACTAATGCCCAGGTAAGCTGAGAATGGATAACACAGAGGTAAAACTTGGATGGGAATTGAATAAGGCATCTGCTCCTCATGGGACAGGCCCAATGCAGCATGGTTGGGGAAATGGTGATTTTTTCTCCAGATCA
The DNA here is from genome assembly GCA_019650415.1 of Pipa parva. NCBI lineage: Eukaryota > Metazoa > Chordata > Amphibia > Anura > Pipidae > Pipa > Pipa parva. Next base: position 19,284 of record WMED01003030.1, read on the forward strand.
TAGGTGGGCCACTGAATATATCAGAACTTGCTGCATGACTGACACAGTAAAGGAGGATTGAGGTACATAAACTTTTCCACAGTTTCAGTGGCTTACATACAGTGGTATAGGCCCAAGTGCAATACTGCCACATGGCTCTCCTGCCCCCACTACTTTGATTTTGATGAAATCTCTGGGCCCTTCATCCCCTGCAGACACTTCACTAATGGAAATAAGATGGCCCTGATTGTGTTCTTCGCTATCAGTATTAGATTTCCCTGCCTCCCGGATGTGATGCTGTCACGTATTGAAACCAGACCAGAGGGAGACAGCATCCGTGAGGCTGGGCAATCTAATACTGATAGCGAGGAACACATTCGTGGCTGTCTTGTCTCATTTAGACAAGCTGGAACAAGCAGAGGATGACAGCATCCGGCAACCTGATGCTACGAGTAGTAGTCCTTCTCTGCTTACTGTTCCAGCGTGTCTAATTGAGTTAAGATGGTGGTGATTGTATTCATCGCTATCAGTATTAGATTGTCCCACCTCTGGAGCAGAGGGTGACAGCATTCGTAGGCGGGGTAATCTAATACTGATAGCGATGAATACAATCACCTTAGCTCAATTTAACACGCTGGAACAGTAAGCAGAGGCAGAGGAGGCTAATCATGACAGCGCGTGTCACCCCAAAAGACCCGGCATGTCATTGGTGACGCCCATGTCATAGGTTAGCCATCATGGCCTTAAACAAATAAAACTATGCAATACTAAGGAAGTAAGGTTACCACCTTTCCAATGAACAGATATCTCTATTTTTGTTTTACATTTCTCAGTTTCATATTGATGATACTTTACATAAATTAGACAAAATATTTTCTCCAAAGTGTATGTTCCCATCATTGGGGGTAATTCAGCATAGTCAGAACTTACCCTCCGATCCTTCGCCTCTCTTTGCACAGACTGTTATGCGCTTGATGATGTGCTGCGCCCGGACATCAGCAAACGCTTTAAAGGTATTCCAGTCTCGTGAGGCTACTCGAGTTGAGCCTCGCGCGACTGAAATCCCTTTAAAGTGTTTGCTGATGTCCGGGCGCAGCACATCAGTGAGCGCATAACAGTCAGTGCGAACAGAGGCGAAGGATCGGAGGGTAAGTTCGGACTATGCAGAATTATCCCCATTGTTAAAAGGTGTCTCATAGGGATCCAGCAATCTCTAGCTTGAATAGGGTTCTGGGATACCGGTAACACCCAGAGCCAGCCTTTAGGGTGTGCAACCTGTACATTGACTACAGGGCTCTATTTATGATGGGGCACTGCTGCTGCCACCAGCAAGAGGAATCCACTAGAAGAAATGGAGCTGCCGTAGCAACTGTGGCAATGCCAGAGTGCAATGGGGATGCCGTGTTCAGCATTTGCACGTGGTGCCTCCCACTGTAATGCTGGATCTGAGGGCACCTGCAAAATACTGTAGAAAGTCTTGGATTGTTTTTCCTCTTTTCTTGGTGGCAGCCATTTTTTATCTAAGTAAACGAATCCCAGATCTGTCCATTGTTTTCTATGAAACATTAGATAACTCATATTCCTTAAGTGCCCCTGAAAACCCTGTTTATAAAGAAAGAAGCAATGATGTGAACAAAAAATAAAAAAAATTAAGAATTCAGCTTCCATGTGGGACCCGCCATTTGAAGAAATTACTGAAACCCGGGACCTCCCTCAGAAATCATTGGTCTCCCAACATGTTTACACAGACCCCAGTTACACTGACCAGTACCCCAGTTACACTGCAAAATATTCAGTTACACTGACTAGTACGGAGTAAGCCATAATCTTCATTTGTCATTACTCACAAACCTACATTTGACTCTGTCAGGGCCACCCTGGCTTGTCAAGATGATAGGGTGCCCAAAGCAGTATTCCTAGTATCCCCATGTTAGTGGCCCTGCTAAAGCCATTTTACCTGATAACTTATAATGTATTTATTTTCAGTCATTTAATGTATACTTGTTTCATATACAGCAACCTGAGTTTCTAGATGTTTCAAGGAGAAATGTCTTTGTCACATTGTTATTAGAATTACAGACATAAAAGAAGATTGTAAGATTGTGTCTTTGGAAAATCCCTTTCAGCCATTTCATAGAAATATCCAATGCAGTAAAGGAGAATATGACCTCAAATAATTAATACTACAAACCTGTATATGAATGAATTATATGTCAGTCATTTAAGCCATTGATAGGACGGCCCTACAATACCGGAAGGTTCTGTTTTGTTTGCTAAACATTGTAGTGAAAGTGTAATATTTTGTAAAACCTATGCTGGAATTTTGTGTTAGAATCAAACATGTTTTGCATTTCCTACCAGAGGAAAATCTGTACGCTTTTTAAAACAAATGATTTTGTTTTAGTGGAGGTAACAATCGGTGTTTAATCAGAGGAGATTTCCTGCCACCTCCCTACTCCCCTGATGGTCTCACATCCACCTAAAGTGATTTTCCTCTTTCTGCCAGGATCTTTATCTTGCAAATTATTCTAATGTTTAAAATCATTTCCACACAGGATGGTTCGTTCTTATGCAAGAGAAATTATTTCTTAAAAATCAAAAAATGTGCAGGCAAAATATTATTTGTGGAGAATAACCTATACCCATATGATTACACCTTAGATAACAGAAATAAAGTAAAACCTTCTATAGACAGTGGCAGATTAGGCATCCTTCTGCTTACTGTAAAATGCTTGATAAAACAAAGATTGCCTTCGTTGATTTCAAAACACTTGGTGACTTTTCTAGGCAAAGTTTACAAATGCCTTTGATGACTTTACACATAGTAAACCTAACCTGTAAAAGTTGCTGTTCATTTTGCCATGTGCCATAAGATGTGTGTACTTATAACTAAGCTTTAATATGCGTGTTCCAGTTCACATGCGTGTTCCAGTTCACATGCATATGCAACAATTGTGAACATAGTTTTTGGCTTTCTAGTATCCTTTAAAATGCTTTGAAAATATGTTGAAAAGCTTTGACCCTATAATAAAATACAGAAGGCTGACTAATATTAATAACAGTTATAATGAACTCTGCTGCAGATTGATCATCTCTTGAATTGTTTTTTATTCACACCAAACAGTAAACTTTGAAGTCATTTAACCTGTAAATCCAATTTTCTCATCCTATCCAAGGCTAATGATAAATCCTAATAAAACAAGTTTTACTGTATCCATCTACTACAGTGTAATTAATGCATTTAAAAAAATAAAGTTGAAATAAGGTATGTTTTGCCTTATTTAATCATTCTTTCTTTTTCATATTTTGATTACTGGATGACCACTGGAAGTAACAGGGTAATATAAAAAATATTTCTATAACTGCAAGACTTGCTGAGAATAGCATACTACTAGTAAGCAAAGGCCTGCTTCTGACGCTGCCTGATACTGATGGGTGGCTACTATATTTAGTAGCCTTTTTTTCCAACTGCAATAATGTTCCATACAATCATTTATTATCCAGTGTGATTCCTTAACTGAGAACTGTGCTGCAATCCTTTATTGGGTAATTCAGTACAATATACACTACATGTTTAGGCAGGGCCGGTCCTGGCTAGATTTGCGCCCTGGGCGAACCATCCCTTGGGCAACCACCCCCCCGCTGACACCACGCAATTAAACTGTTTGACTCAAACAAGGGGGCTCACGCACCTGTCATTACGTTTGT